>PVJA010000640.1:0-158605 GCA_004027025.1 Myocastor coypus | reverse complement strand
TTAAGCAGTCTGCTGGTGGACAGTCTCCATTCAACCAAAGGATGATTTTGTATGCTTATATCCGTTAATCTAAACAATTAATTTATAGACAATGTTATACAATACAATAACCATGGTCGAATTCCTATTATTTTGTTTAGTGAAATTTTGTGTCCTTTCTAATTTTTTTTTTACTATTTTGTATTCTCATCTTCAAAAAGATGATTTTAGTAAATGAATTGCTATTGTTTTTGGATATATGTACGTATACATCTAAAACTAAAACAATAGAGAGAAGAATAAAACTTTAATTAATTAATTAATTAATTTTTATATTTTGACTGGCTCAGCCTACCCTGGGGGTGGGGCTGGCGCAACATGTGGTGCCGGGGATCGAACTGCAGTTCCTACGTTGCCTAAGCTTTCTTAAGCAGGCGCTTTAGACCACTGAGCCATCTCGCTGATCCTAAAACTTAAATTTTGAGTTCATAAAGGCCTTTACAAGGTAAAATAACCAACAGCTGAGGTTTTGAGGACAGAGAGAGATGGGAGAGGGAAGAGGGCAGCGACTAAGATGGATATATTTGTTATATGTCACAAATGTATACTAATAAAAACAGGGAAAACAAGGCAAAAAAAAAAAGTCCAATAAGCAATACCAAATAATCCACCGGAAAAGCAAGCAGGGAATAGCATGATGGTTCTCCTCTGCCTGCTTCACTGAATCTGGCACCACGTGAATTCTGGCCCTGACCCATATCACAAGGACAATTAAGGTAAACATTCTGAGTTGATTTAGGACATTAAGGCAGCCATGACCACTCAACTAAAGACATTTACATCCTATCCAGGAGCAAGGTATAAAAAGCAATGCCATACTAATATGCTGAGATGTAAAAGGCTCAAGTCAACAACTTTTGACAGTTGCCACTACTTTCATGGACTATTGGACTATTTTGGGTTGTTTTGCCAAATTCAAGTACATGTAATCTTTGTTTTTTTATTTTTTATTTATTATTATTATTTTTTTATTCTTGTTTCAGAACCTTTTTTTTTTTTTTTTTTATTCATTCATTTTTATGGCTGGCTCAGCCCACCCGGAGGGCAGGGCTGGCACAGCATGTGGTACTGGGGATCAAACCGCGGTCCCTGAAGCCGCCCAAGCTTCCCCAAACAGGCGCTTTAGACCACTGAGCCATCCCACCGGCCCTACATGTAATCTTTGGATGGCTTCAAGTATAAGAAGGTGCTTTACAGACTTCTCCAAATACAGCTTCTCTAACTGCAGTGGAACACCCATCTCTGACAAAACAAAATAAAAAAGGGGAATATGTTAGGAGCCACAAAACTAGGAAATCAATCAAATATTTGTAGGTGGGACTAGGCCTCACAGCCTGAAACAAGCTGCCTCACTCCTGAGACAAACTTCCTGTCTGGTTAAGGTCAGCTATTAGGCACTAGGCAGCCTAGCATCGTGTGTTACTAACTGTGCAAAAGTATAGAGGACTGTTTTGTTGTTAAAAACTAAATAATAAAATAAAAATGTTATTAATAAAAAATAAATATATAAAGACATTTACACAAAATAACTTCCATACCTGCTTCAGAAAGGAGCAAGAATGACAAAACTAATGTGCTTAAAGCAAAGAGGACTATTTTGAGGGATATTAATGGCAATGTGTCTTTTTGCCTTAATAATTTTTAAAAATATATTTGTTATAGGGACTCACTATGCAGGTGGGACTATAGTGGTTCTCTTTTCAGCCTCCTCAGTACTGGGATCACAGGCATGAGCCACTATGCTGGATCAATCTGCGGACCCTGTGCTTGCCTAAGCAGGTGCTTTACTCTGCTGAGCTATCTTGCTGGCCCCTAACAAGTTTCATTTTAATTGAATATTCATCATAGCTTTTCATCATAACTTGTAGAAAGTTAATAATGGCTCGGTGTTATAATGCTTGCCCAGCACAAATCCTTGCATTTGATCCTGGGCACTGCAAGAGAAGAAGTAAATCACCTAGAGCTAACAAATATGCAGAAAATAAAGGAAAACTTTAAAATATAAATCACATTGGAACAGATGGAAAGTTTATTCTCTAGTTTTGGAAATAATCAGTAGACATCATGGAGATTAATTTTACTCAAGGTAATAGAAGACTCTAACAGCTACATATTAAAACATAGTGTATATTTTCTAAATTCAAACAATGTGAGTCGGTACTATGTGCACTGACTGTTCAATGGAGCACAGAGCAAATCCAAAAGTAGGTCCAAGTATATAAATCACAGGAAAAAAAAAAGAACTTCTTTTTCCCATAATGGAGATCAAACCCAAGGTCTTCACACTAAGCTACGTCCCAGCTCTTTTTGCTCATGTTTTAATTTTGATGCAGGATTTTACTGAATTGCTAAACTGCCCAGGCTGGGCTTGAATCTGTGGTCCTCCTGCTTCAATCTGCTATGGTACAGGAACTATACATATGCACCACCAAGCTCAAGGGAAGTAAACTTTTAGCAAATTCACCTAATTTGCTAAACAATGAAAAAAGATAAAATTTAATTTTTCAAATAATACACAATTATAATTTTTCTTATTGATCACAGAGTTGACTTACTTTATTTTATTTATTTATTTATTTATTTATTTATTTATTTATTTATTTATTTTGAGAACTGGAGAGTTGACTTTTTGAAAGAATGAAAACAAAGAAAGTCTACGTGCATAGAAATAAATGAATTTCTCTGTAAAGTAGAAATGGAAAAAAAAACTCCTTGCATCATAATTAATGATCTTGAAATTATTGAGAAAAGCTGATAAACTTAGTATTGATTAAATTAAATTTATAATTTATAAATTATAATTTTAATATTAATTAAATGTAATACTAATCCTCAGACAAAAAAATAAGTAAAAATGAGTGATTTGCTTTGCTAGTATAATCTTTTTTACTCTAGATCTGATTTTAACTGGTTTTGAAAAGAGAACTGGGTGAAAGTATTTATGAATTACCTTTAAGTTCAATATTTGAGAATCCTAGTAGGTTTGACCTAGCTATATAAAATAATGTTGGGAACCAGGGAGAGAGCTCAGTAGAATAAGCACTTGCCTGGCAAGTGCAAGATCTTGAGTTCAATCGCTGGTACCACTAAATAAATAAATAAATAAATAAATAAATAAATAAATAAATAAATAAATAATGTTGGTTCTTTATTTGACTTTATGGTATGAATTGTGTATGACCCCATATATTAAAAGGTTGGTCTGTAGATATTCCTTATTGGGCAGTAGTGAAAACTTTAAAACATGGGACTTAGTGGGAGATGTTCGGGACATTGGATCTGTGGGGTACTGGGGAAATACTCATGGACAGCAATAGCATAGCTCTCCTAGGACCCCAGTTGGTATCCAATTGCTCTTTGGAGATAGATAGATAGATAGATAGATAGATAGATAGATAGATAGATAGGATAGATGATAGATAGATAGATAGATAGATAGATAGATAGATAGATAAGATAGATGATAGACAGATCCTTCAATCCTCACTCTGATTTATGAGAGTGGCTTTAAAAAACAATTTATTGAAAGTGTTAATGTTTAATTGTTTGATCAATCTTATATACCTATATCTATTAATCTAAACTGATCTGATGATGAGAATATGTAATATAACCATTGTTAAATTTAAACAATAAAAAATTAAATCAAAAAAATAAAAAACAAACAAACAAGCAAAACAACAACAATAAAAAAATCTACTACTAAGAGTATCAGACTTGTGAGGATTCTAGCAAGACTGCGCTGACCTGGGAAGCCATACCTGCAGTCCTACATATACCTGGTAGGAAAATGCCTCCTTCCCCAAACAACAAAGGGAAAAGGATAGAAAACAAACTAATATAGAGGATGGGAGTTGGACACAGGAGCTTATAAAATCTTTTATGTGATGATTTTCTAAATCCCTGTATTATACTGGGTCAGTGAATGGGCTTTTCTATATTCTGACTTTATTGATATTTTGTCATCTACATCATACCTAATGTGGTAAATTTGCTTAATCTATTCCATTAGAAAACATTTTAAAGTGGTTTTGTGGTTGGAATACAAGTGTTTGACAAGATAGATACAGCTTTTTCCCTTAGAGAGACCATTGTTTCAAATGAAAAACAGACATTTAATTAAGCAGTCAATTGATTATATAATTATAATAGTGATAAACATCTTGAAGGAGAAGGGCTACGTGCAATGCAAGCTTCCACGAAGTTCCTTTAACTGCTGATCGGATGGAGAAGCAGCTGAGCAGAGATTTAAATCCATAAGCAGTCTTACTCGATTCCCTTCATCCACTGCTTCCAATTTCACAAACCCAACAGTGGCACAAAGCATTATGTGCATAGAAGACAATGTGTTAGTTTTCTATGTCTGCTGTAACTAATTACTGCAATCACAGTACTTTAAACCAACAATGTATTTCCTTTCAATTCAGTGGAAGCCCAACACAGATCTCACTGGGTTACAGATCAAGCTGTAGATAGGTTTATTTCTCTCCACAGGGGAGAATCTGTTTGCTGTTTCTTCCACCTCCTAGAAGCCCTTATTTGCTCAATGTCCTCTTTCCTTAGCTTCAAAACCAGCAATGGTAGGTTGAGTCTCACATAGCATTATTTTGAATTATTCTTTTGCTTTCTCCTTCATGTTAAAGGATTTCTGTGACTTTTATCAAACCCACCTGGATAATCCTGAATACTCTTCCTATTTTAATATCTGTTTATTGGCAAGCTTAATTCCACCCACAATCTCAAGTCTCCTATCCCTGTGTGGAAACCTATTTGATTGCTCCAGGGATTGCAGTACGGGCATCTTCAAGGGAACCATTCATTATTCTTCATGCCACATAGGCAGATGTCAATTATGTCACATGGGGAAAGAAATCAGAGATAGATTTAATGGGAAGGAATTTCAGGACTAAGGAAATGAAGCAGCATAACCAAGATAAGGAAAGAGAAATTCAACAATGATCAGAGAGGAGTAAGGAATTTGGGTACTTTTCTTCCAGACTGTGGGCACTTTAATAGGCAGATGGTAAAAGATATAGACAGGATAGTAGTTAGGATAGGTAGGATAGACTATAATGGCCTCAACAAGTTATAGAGCTGGGATTTTCTTAACCCATCAACAGTCGCAAGGTATTAAAGAAGTCAGCCAGCCAGCAGCACCTTCAGCTTTTTTTCTTTAATGTTCTCTTCCATGACCCACTAGAAATACGTACAGCAATGAGTCGAGGTGTCTACCAAGGGGGAGAATGCTGAGCACCATGAGCTGTCCAGAAAACCAAGAGCATACTAAGGAGCACGTATGGGTCCCGGTGAAATCAGCACAGGCACTCAGGGTTCTTGGTTTGGTAACAGCTTCTCTTCATTTATTTTCTTCTGCTGGTACTGGGGATTGAATTGAGGGTCTTGTGCATGTGAAGCAAGTGCTTTACCCATTGGGCTATCTCTCCAGCCCCAAACAAATGTTTTTAAAATGGTAACAATTTTTTTTTTGATAAGAAGGAAAAGTTCTCTGCTTTTTTAAGTATACAGAAGCAAACTTTTAGTTTTATAATAGTCTTAGTTTCTCAGGTTTTAGCAGCAAAAAAATGCTATCCATAATATTTGGTCTATTCCTGTACTATATTTTCTCTCGTCTTTTAACAATTTGGAATACACTGGCCATATACAAGAGAATTACTTCACATAATACATGGGATTTTAAAAGTTCTAACTAGTAAATATTTCCACCCACAAAATAGTTTTCAAGCTAAAAGATTTCTAGTTGTCACAGCTGAAAACTAGCCCACAAATAAAGGAAGTAACATTTATTTTTCCTTTGTAATTAAATATGCACCACTGGTAGAGGAGATATTTCTTTTTATGAAAGGATTCTAGCCAATAAACGAAAAAAGAGTGGTACAAGTAAGGAATTATGATTATAAAACTCTTAATGAGTTATTGGAACTAGGCAATAGTCAATAGTATCTATAACAAAAAGATACAATACTGGATGTTGCATCCCTATGATAAGATAACGCAACCACACATATGAAGTACTCTAGGAGAAAGAAGAATCCTGAATTGGTTTAGCCTTTTTTCATTTTTCATTTTTATTTTTTAATTATTACTTTTAATAAGAAATTACCGTATGACAGTTTCAAAATATATTAATAGAGCATTCACAACAACCGATACAATGAATATTGTTGTTCTCCCTATAGTTATACAGGGCACAGGGTGTAGACATGATAAATTTTCTAATGGTTATTGGTTCAATGGATTTCTTTTCTTTGATCTAAGAGAAGATAGTTGTATACATAGTGAAAGATTCCATAATTGCAGTGTGTTGCTTGTGAAACTGGTAATATTGGAAGCTGTTGATGTGAGCCTTTTACAGTTCAGCATGCTAAATTACCCTTTAGTTTTATGCACCATGTTTAAGCTTTTCTGCTGGATGGTCAAGGGCAAGTTAAAGCAAGACCTGTATAACAAAATATGTATTTTTTGTACCTCTGAAGGTCAGTAAAATCCCCTCAGGATTTACTTTAGAATCATGTACAGTGCTTTGTAGAATTGTTGTCAGTGTCACCTGTCTGGATGAGTCACAGCCATTGCTTGACCAGTTTGCTCTCTGAAAGCCCGAGAGAATGTTTTCTCTCCAGGTGACTCTCCTTAGGCACATTATACACCTTCAATCTTTTTCCTCTGTGATCCCTTAATCTCCTTGAACAGAAAATTTGGGAAACCACTGGGTTATGGGACATTACAGCACAGATTCTTTTCTGTCCTGAGTCCTCACTGACTTTGAATGACTAGGGCAAAATATTGGCTGTCCTTATAGCTCTTTTCTTATTTCTCTAATTTTTGGTCTGTAAACTTATATTCTTAGCCCTCCAGAAGAAAAGCTTAGTGACACTATTACTCTAAAACATTATTATCACTGTCTTTCTGAATATCAAATATCTTAGACTTAACTTGGAATTGGTATTTTCCATCAATCATTGATATTCTAATAAATCTCTATGAAACGTGATAAAAGCAGTTACACATTTTTACAGATATTTAGAAATATAAGCATGTACCAAATTTTAGCCTGTCCATCCTTTGTCATTTTTCCTAGTCTCTTACTCTCATTTAATACCCTTTTGTGCTTTCTTGTAAACCAATCATCTACTGGAAAGAGAGTATAACAGTAACTGAAATTACATTAGAAGCAGCACACATCTAAAAGATAAGAATTACAGGCATTCCAACCACAATTTTAGTGTTACATATTGCTATCATCAGTATCAAAACCCTTTTGAGGTTTTGTAGTACCCTTGTTTAATTCATTCTGTGCATATAATGGCACAGTTTTGCTCCTGCTGTGTTTCCTCTCTTCTCTGTTTCCAGTCACTTTGCTGTTTAATCCTTAAGTCCTTGATTTCTGGTCAGTGATATTATGCCTTTCCATTTTTATTATTTCTTTTGAGTTCTTACACTAGGAAGATTATGCGATATTTGGACATGTAGGTCTGGTTTATTTCACTTATGAGTATATGTTCAAGATATATCCATTTATATATGAAGTCTTCTCGTTTATCATTCTTTATAGCCGAGTAATATTCCGTTGTATAAAAATACCGCATCTTTGTCAACAATTCTTCATATGATGGGCATTTTGGTTGTTTCCAAGATTTGGCTATTACGAATTGGGCTGCTATAAACATAGGTGCACAGATATCGCTATAGTGTGATGTTTTCAGTTCTTCTGGGAAATTTCCCAGTAGGGCGTAGCTGGATTGAATGGGATTTCCAGCTCTAGTTTTTTTAAGACTCACCACACTGCTTTTCATAATGGTTGCACCAGTCTACATCCCCACCAGCACTGCAGAAGGGTTCCTTTTTCCCCACAGCCTCTTCAACATTTGTTGTTGGTTGATTTCTTTATGATAGCCATTCTTTCTGGGGTGAGATGGTATCTAAGTGTTGTTTTAATTTGCATTTCACGATGGATATTGATGTGGAGTATTTCTTCATATATTTGTAGGCTTGTTGAATTTATTTCTCTAAGAAGTGTGCGTTCATCTCAGGTGCCCATTTCTGGATTGGGTCTTTGAATTTTGGGATCCTAATAGTTTTTAGTTCTTTATAAATTCTAGATAGAAGATCTTTGTCTGAATACTTATTAGTTAAAATCTTTTTGAAATTTGTGGGCTGTATTTTCACTCTGTTGGTAATTTCTTTTGAGGTGAAAAAACTTCTTAGCCAGAGGAGGTCCCATTTATTGATTCTTTCAAGTGTCAAACATACATTTTGATTTTTCTACATGAACTCTGCCTACCCAAATGTTTTCAAGATTTTCTTCCAGGAGATTTAATATTTCTCTTTTAATATTTATATCTTTAATCTATTTTGACTTTAGTTTGGTGCATGGTGATAGACCTGTGTCAAGTGTTAGGTTTTGGTATGGAAAGAGCCAGTTTTTCCAGCACCATTTGTTAAAGAAGCTATCTTTCTTCCAGTAAACATATTTGGTCCCTTTGTCAAAAACAAGGTGACTGTATTAATCTAAAGTGATCTGATGATGAAAATATGTAATATAACCATTGTTAAATTTATACAATATAAATATTAAATAAAAAAAAAACAAGGTGACTGAGTGTGTTTGTATTTACTTCTGCATCTTCTAATCTATTCCATTGATCCTCAGGTATATATATATATATATATATATATGTGTGTGTGTGTGTGTGTATCTATATATATATATATATATATAGATAGGTCTATCTATCTATCTATCTATCTATCTATCTATCTATCTATATTTTGCCAATACCATGATAATTTTATCACTGTAGCATTGTAATATTATTTTAGGTCAGGAATTGTAATGCCTCCTGCCTTGCTTTTGTTGCCCAGCATTGTCTTTGCAATTCTCAGTTTTTTGTTTGTTTGTTTGTTTGTTTGTTTTTTGTTCCAAATAAATTTTAGGAATGACTTCTCCAGGTCTGTGAGGTATGTTGATGCTATTTTGATAGGAATTGCATTAAATCTATATAACAGTTTAGGGAGTATGACCATCTTCACAATGTTGGTTCTTCCTATATAGGAGCAGGGAATATCTTTCTATTTTTTGGAATCCTCTAGGATCTTTTTTTTTTTTTTTTTTTTTTTGAGTACTGTATTTTTCCTTGAAAAGCTGTTTTACTTCTTTAGTTAGGTTAATCCCCAACTATTTCATTTTCTTTAGTGCTATTGTGAAAGGTATTGTTTCTCTGATTTCTCTCTCAGTGTGCTTGTTATCTGCATAGAGGAATGCCATTAACTTTTGTGTGTTGACTTTATAACTTACTATGCTACTGAATTTGTGTATTAATTCTAATAGCTTGGTGGAGTTTTTGGGGTCTTCCAAATAAATTATCATGTCATCTGAAAATAATTATAGATTAAGTTTTTCTTTTCCTATTTTTATTCCTTTCATTGCTCTCTCTTGTTTAATGGATGTAGCTAGTGATTCCAGAACTATATTGAATAGGAGTGGCGATAGAGGACATCCTTCTCTTGTACAGATTTGAGAGTAAAGTACTCAGGTTTTTCCCCCATTTAGAATTATGTTAGCTGTTGGATTGTCATAGATGGCTTTTATCAAGTTAAGGTAGAGACCCTCTATTCCAAGATTCTGTAGGACTTTGAACATGAGTGAGTGTTGGACTTTGTCAAAAGCCTTTTCTGCATCAATTGAGACAATCATATGATTTTGGGCTTTAGCTCTATTGATATAGGTATTACATTTACAGATTTGCATATGTTGAATCATCCTTGCATCCCTGGGATGAATCCTACCTGAGTAAGGTGTATAATCTTCTTGATGATTTGTTGTGCTCTCATGGTTAGGATTTTATTGAGAATTTTTGCATCTATGTTCATGAGAGAAACTGGCCTGTAGTTCTCTTTTCTAGTTGCATCGCTCTCTGGTTTTGGTATCAGTATAAGGGGCCAGGGAGATAGCTCCGTGGAACAAGTGCCTGCCTGGCAAGTGCAAGGTTGTGAGTTTGAACCCTGGTCCCACCAAAAAAAAAAAAATGGTATCAGTATAATACTTGCTTCTAGTAATGATTTTGGGAGGATTGCTTCCTTTTCAATTTCATTGAAGAGTTTGAGGAGTATTGGGCTTATGTCTTCTATAAATTTCTTCTCAAATTCAGTGATGAATCCATCAGGTCCTGGGATTTTTTTTGTTGGTAGGCTTTTTATTACATTTTGTATTTCATTTGCTGTTATTGGGTTACTGAGAATTCTTATATCTTCTTGATTAAGTTTTGGTAATTTATACTTTTCTAGGGATCTGTCTATTTCTTCTATGTCTTCAATTCTGTGAGAGTGAAGATTCTCAAAGTAGCTATTTATGATTCTCTGAATCTCTGCTGGGTCTGTAGTAATTTCGCCCTTATCATCCCTTACTGCTTACTGGTTGAATTTAAGTCCTTAAGTCCTTTCTTTCCTATTTTGATGAGGTTAGCTAGGGGCTTATCAATCTTATTTAATCTTTCAAAGAACCAGCTTTTTGATTCATTAATTCTTTGTACTGTTTTCTTTGTCTCAACTAAATTAATTTCTGCTCTAATCTTTATAATCTCCCATCTTTGGGCTTTTGATTTCGTTTGCTCTTCCATTTCTAGTTGGTTTAGGTGTTGCATGAGAGTATTTATTTGCTCCCACTCTGTCTTCTTAATGTGTGAGTTCAGAGCAATAATTTTCCCTCTAAGAACTGCTTTCATTGCATCCCATAAATTCTGGTAAGTTGTGCTTGAATTTTCGTTAAATTGTAGATATTGTTGAATTTCTTGTTTAATTTCATCTGTGACCCACTGGTTGCTGAGAAGGGTGTTGTTTAATTTCCATGTATTTCTAGGGTTCTTGTCATTTCTTTTGTCATTTATTTCTAATTTCCTTGCACTGTGGTCACTATGCATGGGACAATTTCTGTTTTCTTGCATCTACTTAAGCATGATCTATGGACTAATATGTGATCTATTTTAGAAAATGTCCCATATGCAGCTGAGAAGAATGTGTATTCTGAAGTGGTTGGGTGGAACACTCTGTGTATGTCCACTAAGTCCAGTTGTTCTAGGTTCAGGTTCAGTTCTGCTACTTCTTTGCTAATTTTTATCTGTTTGATCTATCTTTTTGGGATAAAGAGGTGTTAAGGTCTCCTGTTAAGATTCTGGTATTAGATAGTAGATTTTTCATGTTCATACATATTCATGAGTGTTACTTCTTCATCTTGAATTTTTCCCCAAGCAGTATGTAGTGGCTATTTTTTAATTTCATTTCACCAATCATCGTTTGAAGTTTAGAGTGTCTGTAAGCAGGATTGCTACCCCTGCTATTTTTGAGGTGCTGGAGCATGTAGTATTTTTTTTCTATCCTGTAACTTTTAGTCTATGAGTTCCTTTATGAGGTAAATGTGGTGTGCCTCTGAGCTATATTCCCAGACCATGGTCTCCTTCTTGAGATTCTTTACAGGTTCTTGTTGTCTTAAATAAAGAATTGACCAAGATACATGAAAACGGTAATGAGATTTTACATTTATTAGAGGTAAGAAAAGAAATACTTTCTGAATGAGTATAGGCTATTTTTAAAGGTAGACAAAGACGTAGACTTTACAGAGTGACTGTAGGCCCCTAAAGAAAGGGATAGCACAGTGGCCACTCGCTTCGTGATAGCCATATTTTGTATCTCCTAGACTTCAGGCTGATGTGAGATCTAAGCTGACCTATGAAAAACCTGCCTGATTTCTTGCAAAAAAAGATTTAAGTATAACACTTTCTGACTGAATACAAGTACAGGGTGCAGAACTTGTCTTGCACTTGTATCCTAGATTTCCAAGATGGAAAAGGCCATATTCACTTGCTCACCTAGCTGGCCACACACTCACATCAAAGAGAGTAGCTATGTACTGATAGCTATGTTTGTCTATCATTTAGTTGGTATCAAATTAATGTGAAAATAAAAGTCCCCCATAAACCACATACACCCTATATTAGATTTCCCGTTGCTGAGATCAATTATCCAACACTCAAAGTTTAAGCTGGAAAGTTTTATTGTAGTGCCTGGTTTGTAAAAATTTCAGTTCGTATTTAGCTGGCTCCACATCCATGTAGCATGGTGGAGGGGCACCACAGAATTCACTGCAGGCAGCAGACAGTGAAACAGTGAAGAAGCAAAGAAGTGACAATTGCAAGCTTCAAGTGATAACAGAAGCCCTGTCTCAGTCCTCTCCATTATATCCTGGCTCCCACCTATAGGGCAGGTATCACTCATACCTAGAGTGGGCCATGCCGTCATCTGCATGTAGAACTATGCCACGGCCTAATTTAGTAATCACACAACCTTGATCTCAGCATCACACATTCAATCCTACACTATACACCGCAGATACGACCACCTGGGAAAAGCCCTGCCTATGACTACATAAAGCTTTAGAGGAACATCTACACATGAACCACAAAAAGCACAAATAACTTTTGCTCACTTGACTTTAAAAATGTCTTCAAAGCTGTTAACCTGCATTTTGGCTTTGTAAAGCAATCTGTGTTATGTTTCACTTAGTTGACCTTTGAAAGAGTATTTTCAGATTAACAAAGGTTATGAATGCCTCGGTTACTTTTCTCTTGTTGCTGGGACAAAATACACAATGCCCAAAATTAAGGGATGGAATCTTTTTAAACTCACGTTTTGTAGAAGTTTTAGTCCATAATCAGCTTGTCCAAAGGCAGGGTGCTACGTGGCAGATGACACAAAAGCAATAAGTGTAAAAGAGGGAAACTAAGCCTCTTTTCCTTCCTTATACTGCATGCAGGCCACCCAGCCTCGGTGGGTGTGGCACTTACACTCTCAGCCCCTCCTCTTACACAGGTTCAGGAGGTTTATAAAATGGGATCCTGGCCCCCTGTTGAGCCGCTGAAACTTCCAAACTTCTCAAGCTGATGGAATGAACATCTCCTAGAATGGTTAGGGCATGTCCAGCACACCCCAGGATATAGGACTGCAGAGTTACTGAGTTAAGCTTCTAGCCATCTCATAAACATAATGAACCACCCACTACAAAGACAGACTAAAGTACAGTGTAGAGATCTGTTGGTCTACTGACCCACCAGTCCATCCCCCCATGTTGTTGCGGGCAAAATTCTGGGGGACATCCTCCCACCTATCAATATCTCCTTACTGGGGTCCTTATTTGGGCACAAAATATAGGGTTCTGTTGATCTCTGTAGTCCCTGGGAGAAAACAGCAAGAGAATTTAGAAAACGAAGACCAGGAATAATAGCTGAGGTCAGGTGGTGGACCAAACCTGATAGGCAAAAGCTGCCTACACAATAGTAAGCGATTGGTTGGCCCATGTGGAAACTGGCTAATCACCACGGCATCTCCACAAGGCAGCGATGAGCCCAGAGCAACTGCCTACCTCTTCTTCCCAGTTCTCCCTTCATCCAGCGCGGCAAGATGTTCCACCACACTCTCAGAATGCTCTCCAGCGAGCCCTCAAAGTGTCATCACCTCACTTACCAAGGCCCCTCCTCCTTTAAGAAGCTATAAATATAGCTGTTTACGCCCTGAGCCTTACCACTTGTCTTTCCCTGAGGTCCTCCTGTGCCCACAATAAAAGCCTTTTTACCTTTTCTGTCGCTTTGCTGTGCCACCACCATCAATGACCCCATCATGGCTGGGTGAAACCTGTCAGTAAGGGCTTTTATTTATATCTGTACAAAGCTGCAAGACACAAGGGTGCCTAGTGACTAGTAGCCCACAATACCCAGACAGGAGGTTTTTCTAAAGATTAAGGTGGCTTTACTGCTGTAGGCCATGAGGCTCCATCCTGCTCTCCCACTTAGGATCAATTTCCAGTTTTAACAGCTCTCAACAGTACAAAAAGAAGATATAATTAAAATGTTTGTATTTGTTATTTCTACAGACAGCTGTCAGGAAGAAATATTATAGGCAGTGAGATAGGAGTAGGCCCTCACAAGTCAGTGCAGAAGATGAGGATACATTGCAGCTCTTCAGGAAGAACAACCCATAAAGGCCAGACCTCAAGACAAAGGATAGAATGACTGTGCCTATAGCTTATGCCCTAGGGACAAACAGCAGTGATTAATATTCTATTATCATTATTATTATTTATTTATTTGGTACTAGGTCTCACTACAGAGCTCATACTCATAGTGATCCTCCTATTTTCAGCCTCCCTAGTGCTGGAATTACAGGGGTGTGTCACCACGCCTGGCTCCTGAGCAGTCACAGTATGTGATACTGAAGGTCAAACTTGGGCCCTTGTGCTTGTCAGGCAGGCACTTAGAGTGCTGAGCTATCTCCCCAGCCCCAAACAAACTATTATGATGACAGGCTCAGAAGAGCTGCAAACTAGTCTGAGCCTTGAGCCTTTGTTGGGGGTGCCTTATGTAGAAATTTTAGGGAGGAACTCACACGCTGAGTTACAGAGGCTTAGCAAGGGGTGTGGTTAAGCATGGGGGTTTAAGGGGAACTGTACAAGCAAGATTCCTGCATGAGACAGTATAAGGAAGGTACAAGAAAGAGAAAGAGATCATTGTCTTGGGTATGCTCCATTTTGGTCTTGAGTTTCAGTTTCCCAAACTTTCATTTTCCTCAGTAAAAGGAGATACAGTTTATAGCAAAAATGGATTTTTCGCTTTAGAGCTTCCATACTAAGTCTATGAAAATGAGTAAACAATTTTGTGTGATTCATAACGAATCTGAGTAAACAAGGCTTTGCTGTGCCTTTTCTTAGTGTCCTGAAAAAGCTAGTTCCCTGATTACATAGATAATAGCTTCCTCAACTTTGGAATGACAAAGCAGGAAGCACTTTTGTGGGACCAGTTGCTATCTTTGCAGTTTGTCAATCTTTCTAGACCTGAATTTTGCCTATTTGGATTCTCCTCCTTGCAAAATTCCTTTTATGGTGTTCCAAATAGATTCATTTGTGGGATCCTTTTTAACATGGGTAAAGGAACAAATATCTGAAACTGGAGTCGTCTCAAACTTTTGGTCAAGTTTAAGATACACTTTAAATAAGTCTCAAAGTGAAGGCTGCATATGCACATAATTGTAAGATATCCTAAAGCTAATAGTGCAGCTTGTATAATCACAAATGCTTTAATATTTTAGTAACAGTTGGTGATAAGAAAAATATGCCTTTCCTGTGCAGGGTTAATAGCTACGAATTACCTGATTGGTTAATATGTTTTTAGAGACTCTGAAAGTCTTACTTCTTTCTCTCACTGGATGAACCGCTTCAGTGTCCTGCTGCCTAGTCTTTGCTTAAACTGAGAACTTACAGTCAATTGCTGTTTTTCACTTTATTTTTATGAAAATGTCTTATAAACTTCAGAAGCAAATTTGAGCTTTTCCCACCTTGAGAATATTGTGTGTTTTTTCTCTGATGATGTATAGTACATACATCTATATGTGGTAGAATTTCAGACAAATACTAGGTATAATAAGTACTCCAAAATTATTGATAAACTATATTGGAATAAATTTATAGTAATGTAAAAATTATGCTTGCATTATAAATTTTATCATATATGTTAATAGTATAACTTTTAAATGAAATATTTCTATTTAGAGACAAACTATCCTTAAAATGTTTAAAAATTTAAAGAAATCTCATACATGGGAATAATATTAATATCTTTATTTAAAACAATAAGAATTAGAATAGAAATATGTTCTTAATAAATGTTATAGAAAACTTTAAGACTGGACATAGTGGTATGCACCAGTAATCCCAGAGCTTGGGAGGCTGAAAACATGAGGACCAATACGAGTCTGATCTGTGTAGTAAGGCCCTGTAGACCCTGCACTAAATACATAAAAAAAGAAAAAAAAAAGTTACAGAAAACTTTAGAAAGCAGTTTTACAGGCTGGGGAGATGGCACAGCAGCAGAAGCCCCTGACTGGGAAGTGCAGTCCTGAGTTCGATCTCCAGTACTGGAAAGCAAGAAAGGAGGGTTTACATGTATCAAAATAACTTCTTATTTTCTTTACTGTCTTATTAAATGTTTAGAAAAATTAAGTCTTCAAATTTATATACTTAGACATGTGCTTAATGTTTTTTTTTTTTTTTTTTTTCACAACTCTGATTAAACTACTCTTATGTGTTTTTTCTTTATTTTTTTAAAAAAATAATTGTCCTAATGTTACTGACTTTCAGGTCCCAAAGAAATTCATTCTACGTTTTGGGTGTCCAGAGCCAAGAACAGTACAAGACACACAGAAAAGGCAATGAGAATATGCATGTACTGAGGGGGAAGAGGTATGCTCTGCGCTGAGGTAGCTGGCCAGGGAAAGACCCAGGGCAGCCATTAGCACAACGGAAGCCAGGCTTTCATGTCTGGAATTCCTAGACTGCTCCTCCCTCATGCAGATAAGGCATTTGGGATTGTTGGCCTAGCAAAACAGCCTGGCATCAGATTTAAACGGACCTATCCAAGGCTCCCTTGTTTGTGTGATTGGCCCCACACACAGTGTTCAGGAACTGTAGTCTTTCTGAATTGGGGATTCTACCCATGTGCCTGAGTCTCCGTGACTCACAGACTCAGAGGTAGTCTTTCTCAAAAATGATATTCTTAGGGGCTGCTGAGCAGCAGAGAACCTTCTAGAAAGTGCAAAGTCATGAGTTCAATTCCTGATACCAATATATATGTTCTTAGTTGGTAAATACACATAAACTTCTGCATAATATCTGTATGCATTCCCATAGGTATTGCTAAACTGTAGTTCTTGGTCTTTATTTTTTAGTTCTTGGTCTTCACATTAATAAATCTTGTGCTTTCTCCAATACCTGTTTCATGTACCTTATATGTAAAAAAAGATTGCTTCACTAAAATATTGGCTCTCTTTGGTTAATTTCATTACTATATTTCTTAGTCTGTTTACTATACAGACTGTGTTTGCTTTGTCTCTGTTGTCTTGCATTATGTTTGCTGCAAGCTTGTAGCTCTTAGCCTAAGAGTCACCTTTGTGAAATCTCCGCTAGTGCTCAAATTTGGTGAGAAGGCCTTAGCGCATTGACTCTGTCTGCCATGCCTCCTCCAGCAGGGATATGGCCTAGTTGATCACCACCAGGGAAAGCTAGCTCTGCGCTGAGGGACAAGGCTTCAGAAAAGAAGAAAATGTATTCAGAGACAAGGGGAGGGAAGCTATGAGCACTAGAGCCACCTGTGTGTTAATCCTACCCAAGTAAGTAGAACTTGAGAGGTTTTAAAGAGGCTTCTAATGCAGTTACCTAAGAGCACACCCTTTTAGCAGCTATAATAATTAGATATCACCTGACTTTGGTTTGCTTTTGTGTTTAACTTCATAGTTTTTAGCAGTACATTTTCAGGCTTAAGAACCTGGCTTCCCTGTGCTTTACTGGAGCTACCTCTATGTAACCTGTACAACAATCCAGTGTGAGACAATCAAGCAAGACAACGTGACACCTCGAGGCCTTCAAGACTGAGGGCAAAACTAAGCAGGGACAGGGTGAGCATGAGGTGAGTACCTGCACTGTTAAATAGAACTTTAAAAAGTTAGATTGTTTTCTTCTGCAGATAACCAACTTCTCCAAACTTCCCCCTACTGAGCACAAAGCCAATACTCTCTCCCCTTCTTGTCCCAAAGCAGTAACAAAATATACCGATGCCACATCAGAGGCCTGGAGCCCGGTTTCCTTTCCATAGGAAAGGGGTCAGCCAGCTGAGGAGGGCTGGAAATGAGGACCCACAGGTGGAGATCTGCACGGTGCCTCAGTGCTCCCCTCCTCTCTAATCCTTATTATAAAGAACCCTTGCCTATCGGTAGGACAGATGGTGATTTTGATATAGGGTAATGAAACTCCCAACCTGAAATGTATCTTGGAAATTTCATGTTCTCTGAAACTGAAGAATGAATTTTAGGAACAAACAGGTTAAGAGCAGAATATCTATTGAAGGAAAGAAAGCTTCAGCCTAAGAGAGGGACAGACAAGGGACCTGAGTGGGTTGTGCCAGGAAGCTATCTCTTCCAAGGATTTTTATAGAGTAAAACCATGCAGTGAGGCAGGTCTAAGGTGGAGAACATGGGAACTCGCTTAGGTGGGTGTCAGTGTGGGATAAAATAATGGTCAACCAATGAGATTACAAGTGCCATTGGTCAGGTAAAATTGATTAAATCAGTACCAAATGAGGAAGTGAGTTGCATAGCAAGCGGGTATGAACATGGGACAGGGTCTCTTCCTGTTGGGGGTTGGGTTAGCGACTCTTTGGGGCTCTTTCAAGGTGATTGGTGCCTATTTAGAATAGCAATCCCCGATGCCCACACTCAGGGAATTATGGGCTGTATTTCTTTCCTTTTGTCTTGAGATGTCGCCCAAAGTGGGAGTGTCTCTTCTAAAGCTACAAAATCACCTTGTCTTCCATATTGTCTTCTTGAGGGCCTAGCCCTGTCTGCCTACACTATTTCCATCTAATTTAGCTGCCTACAAGAATTTGAAGGAAATAGGTCCTTTCATCCCCTCAGACCTAGTGTTGAAAAAATAATCCTTTTCCTTTTTTATCAAAACATATGGCCACTTTTGATTGACAGGGAGCCAATAGACCTAAGCATCTAGGGATTTATAGCCCTAATTCTTTTATTATCTTGTCAAATATAATAAAATGTCTTCACTTATCGAATAGTCTTATCTCAAAGAATTCTGGCTGTATACATAAAACATAGTAAAGATTTATCTAAAAATAACATTTATTTCAGCTCTGGAAGAACTAAAGGTAGAGTGATGAGCTCGCACACTTCTGGAATTGCTGACAGCTGTGATGGGAGTATATCTCTCTCGACACCTACAGAGTCTGTCAGAAAACTAGTGTCTTCCATTTTCTGCTTGCTGATGCTTTTTTTGGGGGGGGGGTGGTACTGGAGATTGAACTCAGGACCTTGCACTTACAAGGCAAGCACTTATTCTACTGAGCCATCTCCCCAGCCCCCATGCTTGCTGATGCTTTGACTTTAGGGTCTTTACTGGCCCAGGGGCACTTTTCCTTGCAGAGAGAGTGTTCCTTGAGATAGTGAGGTACTCAACCACCAGCAAGCTTTTCAGATGCAAGCACAGCCATGCAGAACCACATTCTGTGCAACTTTCCTATTTAGGCTATCTACCCCTGGCCCAATATCTCCCTCTTCTAATTAGCTCTGGGCTACTTACCACCCAAATAGGGGCAGCCCCCACACCCACAGAAATTATGCAAACTGCCTGTGATTAACTCTGCTGAGCCTGGTCACCCATTCCTTCCTGTGAAGACCAAAGTGAGGATCTATCCACTATATTTCTGCTTCTCTTTTTGTCTCCTGACTGCCCCTGGCACTTGTGTACTGCCTCCTTGACCTCCAGTGTAGGATGCTCCTTTTCCTTGGGATCTATGTGAACTGGAGGACATAACAAACTACATTTTGAGCAGTCTTCTCCTGATTTTTTAGTCTTGCTATAGTAAAATAATAACGAAAGCTTTAGCATATTGAAGCATATAGATCTGCCTTAACAATGATGAATCTTGTGGCTACACTTGTCCTGAGGTTTTCATTATTCTAATTGTCTTTTAAGAATGTTACATGTTTTGGAGAATCTTCACATTGAATTCCAAGTGGTTATATTCATTTGCTTCCCCTAACAATGAAGAAGTGTTGGATTATCCTCACATCCTCACCACCACTTGTTCTTTTTTTTGTTCGTGATGATATCCACTCATATGATAATAAGATGAAATTTCAGAGTTTTTATTTGCGTTTTCCAAATGGCGCAAGATTCTCAACATGTTTTCATATATTTATTGTCCATTTTTGGATCTTAGTGTGAAATATATGTCCTTTATGTGCATGATTCAAGCTCCCCTTTCCTTTCATGCATCCTCCCAGTCTTCCACAGCCACACACAGCTGGAAAGTCTGTTTACCTCAAGAGTCTACTAGACGGTTGGACTGAACCTTAAAGCTGAGTCTTTTTGACTCTGTACTAGAGGGCCTGGTTATGTGTGACAAGGATCTCCTGATGTGCTAGGAAAGACCAGTGGACCAAATCCAAGTCATTCATAAATTGCCTTCCCATGACCACATGGATAATCCCACCTCAGACAGGTAACTAGGAAGATGACTTTGAGAAACAAAGCATTTGGAAGTTTTCAGACTGACAAAGTTTTGTATCTAAATTCAGCGAAGTTTGTCCCTTTAAACCAGTTTTTTAGTGAAATTTTTCCCTTACCTCCTGTATATAGAACTAGAGGAAGTTTTCATTTTTATAGTTGAAAAATGAATAAATGTTGGCAATTTCTTTATAGAACCTAATAGGGGAGTAAATGGGATTTTTTCTTCTGGCATGCACTCCTTTCTATCAAAGTAAGAACTCTAAGAGTAGGACTTAGTAATCAAATGTAAATTTTTGCTTACTCATATTTTTGACTTCCCCTAAAATTATAGACAGAGATTTCATACAGGGTAACTCAAACTGGCAAATTTTTAAAGGTGCATTTCCTCTTCCCACTGTAGATATGATAGCAAAAAACAGGCAGGTAGGCACATTGTGCTCAAAAGCTTAGCTGTAAGACAGGAGCTTAGACTCTGCAGAGCAGGGCCAGTTTTCTGCTTTAGCTATTATTAAGCCATTTCATCTTTAATCTCACAGTTACCAAACATGCCAGTCACTGCTGTTGATGGTCTGATAGTGTTACAACTATGTCTTCCCCTAACAACTGCATGTGATGAATTCTGTAGAGGCGATAAGAAAATACTGACTTTTAAGTCATTGCACAAATTTCCTCAATTTTTTTCTCCATGCTATTATATTTTAACGTGGCAGCGTTTGCAAAATGGATAGAGCAGCTAGCAAATAAAGATTATATTAGTAAAGATCTAGGACTCCTTGGAGAAAGGGAATTGATTGAAGTAAAAAAGAATTTGTGCGATGTTTACCTTAAAACTAATATTAGTAGACCAAATCTCCTCGGAAATTTTCCTTCCCTCCACAACATCTCTTTTGTTTGTAGATTTTGGCCTTTGGTGTCAAAAGAAAAGGAGAGAGAGAGAGAGAGAGAGAGAGAGAGAGAGAGAGAGAGAGAGAGAGATCCTTGCATTTAATGAAGTGACTCTTGCTCCTTTCTTCTGACATTAGAATAGCTGGAGAACATTAATACATCCACTCTGAAGACTGATACACAAAGTCTATAATCTTATATCTTACACACTCTGGACAGTAGAGTGTGTAGACCCAGGCTACCCACTTAGGTCAGTTCTTCAGAAGACATGAACTCGCTTAACATATCCTTGTGCAGCTTCCCAGGATTTTGCTTTGAGAGAACACATACTTATATAGTTTGTTCTAGGCTAACATATTTTCTAATTGCCTGTGAGCTAAAAATCTCCAAAATCAGATGTAAGAACAAGAAGAGTGTTGGCCATATCCAAGACAAAAAGCCTCATGATCACACATGATAATCTGGGCAGTTGTCACTGGAGAGACTCAGTCTGAGATAAAAGCAGGCACAAAGAATGAGGATGTTTCTTAATCTAGTCACTAAGGTGACTCATTGAAATGCAACTGCCCTAAGGGTTATTTCTACTAACCAAAGTACTAGTGCAAGGACGACTCCCAGTTTGTTACAAATACAGCATTTGCTAGCAAATGATAGGTTGAACATGTTTTTAAAGTATGGCAAGTTCAAGGGAAACACTCAACTGAGGTGGGCATTTATAAAGATCTGTGATATTAAAAGCTGGGAGGATTAGAATACAGCAAACATAGTCTAGAAAGTGAGGAAGGAGAAATACTGATGATTGGGGTATATAAAAGGGAAGTAACCTTAAAAAAGACATCAGAGAAACAGCTGAACTTTGGCAACAAAGAAAGAACCTACAAGGTCTAGAGGATATGGCCCTGCTTTCCAGAGGCTATTTGATATCACTGAGTTCATTTCTAGAATTTTCTTGATTTCTCTATCATTGTTATTCTGTAAGTCCAACCATCTGATTATACAGTATTTGGAAACTTGATATACACAGTAAGAGACTTTTTTCAGCAGTGTGGTAGCCATAGACGCTGGCATGTTGTTATGGTTTATGTCTAGTTGTCCCCCCAAAGCCTCATGGAGTCATTAGGCGGGGACTTCTAGAGTTTGAGACTTGATCCGTGATCCCTGGGATTATGGGTTTTAGTACAGATGGGATTATGAGTCGAAGTACTTCTGGGATTATGGGTGTAGCCTAGGGCGGGAGCTAAGGCGGAGAGCCTGAATGTACTATAAAGAGAGACAGAGAGACAGACTGGAGCTCTAGCTGTTGCTGTTGCTCTGCTGCCATGTTGGTTGGCTGCCTCTGCCGCCATTTTGTTGCTGTTCCGCCGCCATGAACTGGATGCTCTCTGCTCTGTTCCACTCAGCCTTGGGCCAGCTGAATATGGACTGAAACCTCCACAAACTGTGAGCTAAATAAACCTTTCCTTCCTTCATTTTGAGTGTTGGGTATTTGTTCCAGCAACGAGCAAAAAGTAACTAAGACACATGTAGAAGTAGATTAGCATTTGTTATAACTACATAGAATTTGTAATCTAGAAAAGACAGATTTGAATTCAAGTTGTATGCTGTTTAAGAAACTTGTACCAGAGCCGGGCGTGGTGGCTCACGCCTGTAATCCCAGCACTCGGGAGGCTGAGGCAGGAGGATCGGTGCGAGTTCGAGACCAGCCTGGGCTACAAAAGTGAGCTCAAGGCCATCCTGAACTGCATAGCGAGACCCTGTCTTAAAAAGACCAAAAAAAAAAAAAAAAAAAAAAAGAAACTTGTACCAGAGATTTTCATTATTTCATCATTTCTTTTAAAAATTAAGTCATGCTTACTGACTTTTAGCAGAAATTAAGATTTTAGTAAGTTTTTACCTATTATAACATTGCTAAAATGTTGACAGTGACATTATATTGACATGAGTTATAATAATTGTGTTAAGGTGTTGGGTATAAACTGCCTTTGCTGAAATCCTTGTGACTCTTCTGGTGCCTCAAAAGTCTCTGTGGAAACTAATCCAAAGGTTTAATATTCACATGTTTCAGAAGAGGAGCAGAATTTTCAGGGACAGAGCTAGACAACTAGAGCAAGGAAATAGAAATCAAACAAGAATAAGAAAATTCCTTCTTCAGGACTCTTCTAACACAAAAGCAAGAATTATTCTACCAGCTACAGTCAATTCTAGATAGATGATGGACTATCAGACCTGAAAAGATTGCAAAAATCCACCTTAGATAGATGAATTGAGCTCATGCTATGGAGCTCGGTGGTCCAGTCTCCATGCTCGTAGGCAATATTGCCAGGTGGAAGCATTTGGGGCGCGTTTGGCATCTTCTGATCTGCGCAGTGCCACAGCTGGGTTAATGAATCTCTTTGCTATGCTGCTGAGACAGTGGACTGAGTCGTCAACATGATTATGAACAACATTTTATTGAACATTTTAATGACTGACTCATCTTTAGGAAACACAAAAGCTGCAATGTATTGTCTTGGGTGAGTTAAAAACAGGTGATTTTGAAATGGAAATTGTGGCAGGACTATAAAGTTGTTTCCAACTGAAATGTCAATTTATCTTTTGTTCTAAACTAACATGAGTGACATAGTAGTGAAACTAATATTAATTTACTACAAAGTAATGTAGTACAGAGCAGGTGAGTAAGTGACAGGGCAAAGGAAGAAGAAAAGTGCTTGTTTGACATTGAGCCTCACACTGTAATTATTAGAACAGGTAGGCAACACTCCTCTTACCCACAACCCCCGAGATGAACTGCCTGAGCCTCTGCATTTTGTAGGCCACTGAAACCAATGTACTCCTAGCCAACGCTTTCATAAGATGGATCACTAGAGCTGGAAGCCAGGGGCCACACAATGATAAACTGCCTTGCTCCCGTACCAGTTCATATTGAGATATTGTCTAAAACTATCTGGGACCTGGGAGAGAGCTCAGCAGACTAAGTGACAGTTTAGGCAAGCACAGGGACTGGGGCTTGATCCACATTGGCCCCATCTCCAGGTGTGCTGAGCCAGCCACCACGGAGACCTGGCACGGGGGTACACACCTGTAATCCCAGTGCTGGAGGCTGAAAACAGGATCACTGAGTCTGAGCTTCATAGTGAGATCCTATACTAAGTATATAAAAATAAAATAAAATAAATAAAAAATAAAGTTATCTGCAGCATTTATTGACCAAAAACTAATACCTGTACTTTAAGGCAGCATGGTTTAGCAAGATTCATCCATGCTTTATTTTAAATAATTTCATGACTTGGAACCAAAACTTTTCTGAATTTTATCATGTTAAAATGGTTTAAAAGAATTCAACCAACTGGGGTACAGTTAGAGTGGACTTATTCTGTCTTTAATTTGATTGGCTCAATGAAAATACAGTTCAGCCAATAATTATTCAACAGTATCTTCTGACTTAACCATGGTTCAGTGGGTGCATTGCAATTTCTTACCTGGGAGGTATGCTATCCTTGAGAATTTTGTTTCCCCTTCTCCATTTGATTCTGGGCATTTCAGCTTTTCTTTCCACTATATTGAGCTCTGCTCTTATTCAAGTGATACCTTTACCTAAGTAAGGTACTTCCCTGCATGTAATGCTTTCTTGTGCCTCTTTTACCTCTTTTCCTAGTTTCCCTTCATTACAATAAATATTGTTTTATCCTCTGGCCTTGCTTTGTGGACATCAGGCCTTCGGGCTGTCACCACTTGGGATCCCTTAGCCAGCAAACTTCGGATGTGTTGCTTTCTAGTCTTGCCCACTACCGATGTTTGAGGGTTATTTTTCATATGATTACCTGTCTTCCTTCTCTCAAACTGAATTCATTTTGTTCATTCTAGTTGCTACTTCCAAGTGTTCTGAGATGAATGGCATCTTTCTGCATGGAGATAACAACAAGCAATCATCAGCTAGTGTAGCTTTTGTGAAGCTTTTTTTTGATGTCAGAGTAATAATCACATGCACGTCTGTTCTTCACTTGTGCAGTGCTGCTTACTCCTCACTTGGGTCAAGTCCCAGACAGCCTTACGTGCTATTAGTGATGCCTATCTGCCATCCGATTATGTGTTCAGAGCAGAGGAGGAGGAGCCCGGCACTCCCTTCAGGGCCTGGCATAATGGCTGCCACAAAGCAAGCTTAGCAACTATGCTGTGAAGTCCATTACTATGAATATTTGTAGGTGGCTGTGCAGATGCCTCCTCAAATCTAGAATTACTGCCGTTCCTCCTAGTAGTTTGTTTTTTCTTCTTAATGTCTTTCAGCTGATGTTTGGTATATGTACTTATGCAAATCCATTTGAATTAACTTTGCTTTTACACTTTGAAATGTTGCATTATGTCTTTTATAATCCAGGCACGGACTAAGAATCACATTTGTTCCAATCATGAAATTCAATAGGGAACTTCTTTTTTTTTAAGTTAATTGAACATTTCTATCCTGATGTTTAAGATTCTGATTGCTTTTGTTTTGAGATATTTAAGTGTTTTCCCATGGCATTTTGTAATTATTACACAAAATAGCACAAGCAGATGTACAGGAGCAGTATTTCAGCTTTCTGCCTTATTTTGCCAAGGAGCCTAAAGGAACAGTGCTAGTGCCGAGTCCTCTCTTTGTGACTTTCTCATAGTGTTGTGTAATGACATAGTCTCCTTACTTTGAAAGTAAAACAGTTGCATTGAAAAATCAGAGAAATAAAAACCATAAATAAAGAAATAAGAATTAATTGCTGTCTGTAACTAAGGGATTGTCGTCATTAAGCCTTTAGAATGGTTTGCTGAACCCTTTAGCAAATAATTTCCAAATTATCAATATAATGTGTGGGTTAGTGGTACCAGGGTTTGGAGTGCCAGAGTATCCCCCTAGAAGTGATTTCTAGATTCTTTCTGTCTTGAACAAAGACTTGACCAGAACAAGCATAAGCAGTGGTAAATTTTCACATTTATCTAACAAAAGCAAAAGAATAAGTTCTGCCGTGTGAGTTTGGTGTGAATAAAGTTGGCCACATCCAGGTCATTGCATCAGCTGGAGTTCTGAGGAGAAGCTACCTGCTGTGCTCTGGGGACCGCCATGCCTGTGGGAGGATGGTGTAACGCCTATTTTCCCAGCTAGTTTTAGCCACACCCTGCTTCCCTGCCTCATTACCATACTGCTTTTTTCTTTGAGTTTATTATTTTTGCTGCATTAGCAGCTAAGAGTTTGAGAAATCCTGTACTATTTTATTCCAATAAAGAAGAGGAGTTATTTGACACTTGTTATGGTTTATGTCTAGTTGTCCCCTCAACGCCTCATGCAATCATGGCGAGTGGCTTCTACAGATTGAGACTTGATTCATGATCCCTGGGATTGTGTTTTAGTACCAGTGGGATTATCGGTCTGAGTAAGGCTGAGACTATGGGTGTGGTCTAGGGCAGATATCCTAAGGCAGAGAGCCTGAATGTAATATAAAGAGCAACAGAGAGACAGACTTAGCTGTAGCTGTTGCTCTAATGCAGTGTTTGGTTGACTGCCTCTGTCACCATTTTGCTGCTGTGCTGCTGCCATGAACTGGATGCTCTCCACCCTTTTCCACTCAGCCTTGATCCAGCCAAATATGGACTGAAACCTCCACAGCTGTGAGCTAATAAACCTTTCCTTCCTTCATTTTGAGTGTTGGGTATTTGTCTCAGCAATGAGTAAAACGTAACTAAGACAGCACTCAAATTCCTTAATCTCTCATGACAGTCTCTTCCTGATTCAGTTTTTATTTTAAAGTTCACTGACTCAGACTAAAGTCTTGGTGGTTTACTAAAGCTTCTCACTTGACAGACACTTGAACTGTAGCTTTTATATTTTTTTTTTAGGACAAAATTGCCCCAGAACCTCTGCTCAGCTTCTCATAGAACCAGTTTCCCAGCACCTGCAGAAGCCCATGGCTGGATACTTCATTGCCTTCCACAGCCACACTCGTTGACCGTTCTTCTATTTTTTCTCCATTTAGATAACTGTTCTTGCCCTTGCCTTGTTGGGCTGAGCAGCACCGTTGGTTCCCAGTTGTGTCTGACTTGAGCTTTGCCATCCCTCCCCTGTTAATTCTCCTTATCATCCCCTGTTCTGGAAAGATATGCATCATTCGGCACACTTTGACTAAACCTGTACCTTCTGTTTCTTCCCACACCTTGATAGAAGCAAGTCACAGACATCCTGCTCACTTCCAGGGATTCCCTCTTCTCCTGGATCTTGGTCCCATACTAAATATGTTGTTGCATGCCAGCATGTGTATATAAAAATGAAATACCCTTGTGAAATAGAAATTTGTGAAAATTCAGAGGTATATGTTAAGGGCTGACAAAAGTAGAAGTGCGTGTGCTACAGCACGTGTTAAGAAAGGGGAAGTTGCTGGGTGTGGTGGCGCATGCCTGTAATCCCAGCACTCAGGAGGCTGAGGCAGGAGGATCGACGCGAGTTCGAGACCAGCCTGGACTACAAAAGTGAGCGCAAGGCCAGCCTGAACTGCATAGTGAGACCTTGCCTCAAAAAGACCACAAAAAAAAAAAAAAAAAAAAAAAAAAAAAAAAAAAAAAAAAAAAAAAAAAAAAAAAAAGAAAGGGGAAGTTTTTGTACAGGCTTCAATTTGACTTTTTCTGAAAAGTCACTGGTTGGTTAAAAGTGGTTTGGGAAACTCCCCCAAATTCACTTGACTACAGAAAAAAAAAAAAAAAAAAGTGCGCTTTCTACACTCTGAAGGGATTGTACTTGATACTCCCATGAACAGAGGACCCTGCTGAGCATTCTGCAGGAGGGAGAATTGATTGAAGTCTGCTGCTACTTGGAACTCCTGCGACAGCTGAGCCCTGTCTGCCGCTGGAGCTGCTGAGCCAGGTTCTTGATGCTAGGAGAGCCACAGCCCGGTGGAGGGGCAGGCACGGGGCAGGGACAAGGCTGGCTGTGCCTGGGCCAGACAGAAAGACTGCCAGTCTTCTAATGTTTGTTTAACTGCCTCAGTAAATCTGTACTCAACTGGCTTTGTTTTAAAATAATGTTATTCATCTTTCCAGTTATATTCAATGGCAAGATTTTTGTGAATTACCTGGACCAAGAATGGAATCCCACCCTGCCTTATTTTTAAGGAAACCACCTAAAAATCTTGTTTTTTCTTTTTAGTTAGATGCGTGATTGGTCACACAGCTGTACCTAACGTAGCAGAAACCAGGGAATGTTGTCTTTCGTCCAGATGGCTGTATGGCTGGATCAAACGGCCTTTCCGGTGTTCCGGGAAAATGTAAGACTGGACGTTGTGCAAAAACTGACAATGTAAGCCGGGCGTGGTGGCTCACGCCTGTAATCCCAGCACTCGGGAGGCTGAGGTAGGAGGATTGGTGTGAGTTCGAGACCAGCCTGGGCTACAAAAGTGAGCTCAGGACCAGCCTCAACTGCATAGCGAGACCCTGTCTCAAAAAGACAAAAAAAAAAAAAAAAAAAAAAAACTGACAATGCATGATGTAGAAACAGATAAGGCCAGCAGTTAGAAACTAAAAGTCAGTTATATAAATAAATCATTTAGAATCGCAAAGACAAAGATACAGACATGGTCTCAGTGTGCACAGACGCACGGCCAGGGACTGCCTGCGGTCTTGGTGTTACAGTGGCTGCTGCGTTAGACTTCACGTTCTCAGAGCTACAGCACCCACTGTATTTGTCTATGTCTAAATGTTATTTTGATGCAATCAATATAAAAAGAATGGAAAATTTGAGTTTCTTTCTTTCACAGTCTTGGGTTACCTTGGCTCTTAGGCTCCTTTTGATCTTGGTTTCTTCCTTCAAGAATTCTTCATTTCTTTAATGTTTTACCATGAAGCAGAATTAGATGAAATGCTCTCCAACACTGCCTCTGTTCATATTATTATATTATAATTTCATCGTATTACTCTGATTCAATTTACAAAACAATATGGTTTCAGACGGTTAGATGTGACGCACACCTGTACGCATCTTCATGCTGCTTTTCAGAACCACCCTGAAGTTCTTGTTGCGGGGGGGGGGGGGGGGGCTTCCAGCATTGGAATTGATATAATAATGAAAATGTTAAATCACAGGTTTCCGTGTATTTAGTTTACTCTACATTTGAGTGATATTTTTGTAGCCTCCAAATTCATTTTAAAAATCACTTTTATTTCATAAGCCCTCAGAGGTAACACTGTACTGTGCACTAGTGTCTAGTGTTAAGGATGACAGCCTGTTTCCTACCATCTTTCCTTGCGCTACTTGGTTGCTCATTTGGTTGTCCTGTACCATAGAATATGAGTAACAAAGTGTCAAAGTCTGGGTGCAGGAGACTATAGCAACTAATCTGCAGCAGGGTGTCTTCTCTAGCATCCAGGAGAACCTAGTTCCCAGCCCCGCGGCCCTAAGTCCTATCCTGAGCACGGAGAAGAGAAGGCAAACTGGAGGCTTGGCAAGGGTTCTTTTTCTTTTTCTTTTTTGGTATTGGGGATTGAGCTCAGGATCTTGTGCTTGCCAGACAAGCAATCATTCTACTGAGCTATCTCCCTGGTCCTTTTTTGTGTGTGCAGGGTCTTATCGTACAGCTCGAACTCATAGTGATCCTTCTGTTTTCAGCTTCTCCAGTGCTGAGACTGGCAAAGTGTTTTAGTCTCTTCATTTCTTTTCTTTGCCTTTTCTTTCCTTTTTCTACCTTCCTTCCTTCTATTCCTTTCTCTTTTCCTTCCTCCCTCCCTCTCTCCCTCCCTCTTTCCTTCCTTCCTTCTTTCCTTCCTCCTTCCCTCCCTCCCTCTCTCCCTCCCTCCCTCTCTCCCTTCCCTCCCTCCTTCCTTCGTCCTTCCTTCCTTCCTTCCTTCCTTCTTTCCTTCCTCCTTCCCTCCCTCCCTCCCTCTCTCCCTTCCCTCCCTCCCTCCCTCTCTCCCTCCTTCCTTCCTTCCTTCCTTCCTTCCTTCCTTCCTCTCAGTGCTCAGGATAGGACTCAGGGATTCAGGGCTGGGAACTCGGTTCTCCTGAATACTAGAGAAGACACTCTGCTGCAGGCTCCTTCCCTGCTTTTGGTCACTTTTGGTACTTCTTAGTATATAGCTATCTATCTTTCTCCACATTGTTTTTCCCTATAAATGTCTGTTTCTATGTCCAACACATCTCCTGTTCATAAAGACCTGCCTTACTAACTTCATTAGAACTTGATTACCTCTTCAAAGAACCCATCTCCAAATGAGGTTACAGTTTGAGATTTTGCAGTTAGATTTCCAACATATACGTTTTGGGGAAACAAACCCATAACACTCATGATATTATAAATAATGTAAGCATTTAGTTCACTGTATGCTCTTTGATATAGTATTACTCATTTTAAAATAAAATTATATAGCCTAAATACAGATTTATGTATAGAATCCAGGACATAGTACATGCTCAACAAGTCCTTATTTAATGAATAATACAGTGATATATGTGTCATAAATATTATTTAAGCACCAACATTTCCCTCATCACACTTGTTGAGCTTAAAAGTTCCACCATGAGGTTTTAGAGAATTAGAGAATTTGACACATATAAATTAAGAACACAGGTTGCCCTGGAAACTGTTCAGGAGTGAGGAGAAAGCAGGAAGCAATGCAGACATGATTCTTGCCAATATGAACTTCATCTATTAGTAGGGTGCATAGAAAAACAATAGTTATAAAATTATGATGTCTACGCAATAATGTGTGTACTTTAGGGATAGCCTATGCTCTCATTTCTATTGTTTAAAAATATGAGTTCAGCAGCTCCGTTTCTTAGGTAAATGCAACACAGAAGGTAAGGCAAGAGGCAAGGAATTAGAATATGTCGTGTGCATGCAGCGCTCTACACAGGCAAGGTTCTGTGCTGTAAACATGTACACAATGTGAAAAGGAAGGAACCAAGAGATGGGTAGGGGGTGGAGGGGAGGGGGAAGGGAAGGAGGATGGGAAAAGGAACAGTGACATGTTGTGTCCATGTGCCAACTTTCCACAATGAATGTAAGCATTATGGACTCCGCACTTGACTAATAAACTGAAAGGAAAAAGAATAACAAAGTAAGATGAAAAAGAATGAGAATGAGAGAAAAAAAGAAGTACATATGTAGAGGATGAGTGGAGCTTGTCTTCCCAGCAAGCTTAGTAGAGAAGGGGTCAATACAGAAGGGAGAGGATGAGAAGAAGGAAGACAGCATCCATGCAAGAAAAGGCGACCAGAGATTCTGAAAAGGAAGGAGGCACGGAGCGAGACACGAAAGGTGGCAGCAGCCCAACATTCCTTTCTTCAAAATTTTCCCAAGAGCTGAAGTTCTGCTACTAACTTTTCTAAGGGCATAGTAGTAGAGGAAGCCTGCCCAACAGGCTATCTCTAACCCTGAAATTTACACTTTGAGCTTCATTTTCTAATAAGTTGGATAATTTATTTTTCTAAGTTCTAGACTGTAGAAATGCATGTATAATATAAAGGGTATGTCTCAGCCACTTTCTTGTCACTCGAACAGACTATTGGACACGCCCAACAGTGTTTAGAGGGTTCAGTCCAGAGTTAGAGGGCAGGAATGGCACGGCACAGAGGCCAGAAAGCAGAAGGTACGGCCTTCCACGTCACCCGCCATGACCTGTCTCTTTTGACCAGGCATGGCTGCCTAACAGTGCCTTCAGTTATGCAGGAATCAGCAGCTGAATGCACCCTTGAGAAGAGCACCTCTGTGATATAATCACATGCAAAACACTCAGCCTCTGATGCTTGAGGAGAGCTTCTAGATCTAAGCTATACCTTTGAGGAGGTGGTAGAGATAGTCTGCACATGTCTGTGATGTGTGCAAGAGAAGCATTCATTCATTGTGTCAGTGAGCAACAAATATATAAATAAAATATTGAATGTTTATGACCTGAGCACTTGGGTAGGTGTCTGACATAAAGCAGTGAATTAGACAATGTAGTTTGTTTATTCTTATAGGATGAACCTATATGGTTTCTTTATGTACTTTTTTGTGTGTTTCTTTTTGACACAGTGTCTCACTATTGTAGTTCAGGCTGACCTTGAATTCACTATGTTGTCTAAGCTGGTTTTAAACTCACAGCAGTCTTCCTGCCTCAGCCTCTTGAATGCTGGGATTATAGGAATGTATCACCCAGCTTGACTTGCCTTTTTTGGTTTTAAACTAAGCTTTTAAAAAATTAATATATGTAGTGACAAATAGAAAAATAAACATGTTACACACATATTTAAATTTCCTGCATATATATCACTGCATGGTAACATACTTAGAATTCTGGACAGTGTCTGAAACTGAGAACCATTCATGTTAGTGAGGAGAAGGAGGAGGAAGAAGATAATATCAAACTGTGTAACTCATTAGTAGACTTGAAAATTCCAACCTGAAGTATGACGAGTAGACTGAAGAGAAATGATCAAGAAGCCTTGGTGTTAGTGCCAGTGTTTCCCATTTTCCCTTGATGAAACTAGTCTTTCAGGGTCCATCATATGTTCACTTATCAGATGGGAAAATAAAGCCCTAACTTCCTAAGCCATGGGAGATTACATGGACCAAATAATACAGGACATACGGTAATAATTTTGTGAGCTCTAAATGTATATAGTGGCTAATAATACTTTTCATTTTTTTTCCAGACAAGGTCCTGCTATGCAGTTTGTGCTGGCTTTGTGCTCACTTTTATAGCCCCCTAGGCTGGTCTTGAACTCACAGAGATCCTCTGGTCTCAACCAACAGAGTGCTGGAATTGCAGTTATGTGTTACCATGCCCAGTTCCTGGGCCACAGGGTGTTTGCCCAGGGGATCTGGGGCCAAGGCCACACGGCATGCAGGTCTAGGGATCGAACTCAGGTCCTTGTGCTTATCAGGCAGGTGCTTATGCCTCTAACCTACCTCCCCAGCCCTGGCTAATAATACTTACGTTGAATGTTTACTGAGTTGTTGAATCTGCCTGAGTTGGTGATCTGACTTGTATATTTGTTGTCTCCATTCTTGATTTCTCTTAGAGAATATTTTAGGGATTGTCCCTGGAAAAATATTTAAAGTCAAATGTTATAGATTTGGCAAACCAGTTTATTAGGAAACAAACAATATAAATTCCAGCAAGTACAATATACTTTTTAAAAAATGCATTTAGCACAGGGTCTGTAGGGTCTCACTTTGTAGATTGGACTCATAGTGACCATCTTGTTTTCAGTTTCCCAAGGGCTAGGATTACAGGTATGTACCACCATGCCCATCTCAGTATGCCCTGGGGTGGGGCTGGCACAGCACGCAGGGATGGGACCCTGCCCCTGGATATGCTGAAGCAAGCACTTTAGTCTGCTGAGCTATCTAGCCAGCCCTTCACAGTATACTTGAGAAGAGATGGAGGTTAGCACCAAAGAGGCAATGATCTATCATAAGTACATTCCATTCAGAAGATCCAGCAGGGCAGCTCAGCCACACACCAGTGCCTGGAGGGAGTTGGGGCAGTTTACCTGCAATGACAGCATATTTGTGACAGCTCCACAAGGCCAGAGCCAACGGTTGCAGTCAACCTGAGACCTGGTTGGGTTTCCTTTCGGCTTCCTAAAGCTTGGAGGAGCAGTCAAAGGTGGTTGTTAATTAAGTACTTTCCAGTCTTCAGAGGGACTCTACCCTCACCTCTGGAGGACAAATTTTAAATTTATATAGTCACCGTCATAATGAGCACCCAAGGTGCAGATGAAACCCCAATGCTAGGTATGCAAGCGAAGTCTAATGCAGTCAGGACCTAATGGGGTTACTGTCAGGCACAAGCCCCTTACCTGTGCATGCAGTGACCTGGGCCCATATGACTGTGTGAGACACTCTGAAAGGCTGAGCAATTTGTTGTTAATTTTTTTTAGGCTGAGCAAATTGTGAGACTGAAAACTGAGGCTTTTGTGACCACATTCTGTTGCAGCAGTAGCCTGTATTTAGCTATCTACCTACTCTATCAAATGTAAATCAAGGTATTTATAAGTAGATCTGTCTTTTCCAAATATAATTAATATTTTATTAAATCCACAGCTAATGGCCTGAATTTATTATTAAATGGAGAGTATGAGATCTGCATTTCTCAGAATACAAATATCAAGGAAATCTGAGACAGGTATGTTTATTTTATAGGAGAAAAAGATGCTTAGCTATTTGGATAATGGTCTGCACCCATGAATCTGTGCCATTTCTATCATCTCCATAGTAACAAACTCTGATGTAACAAACAGAGGAAATTGATGTTGAAATAAAAAATAGCTCAAGAATATAGTAATGGGAACTCAGGAAGTTACTTGTAAAGTAAGAGAAATGTTTGTATGTAAATATTCTCTCGTCCACTTTTTTCTTAACAAATTTTTCTTTGAAAGTTATTGTTTCTATTCCCCTTATCTCCATTAAAATGTTAATGCAGATGAAAGAAGTTTAGAAAAACAAAGGTAAACTTACAATTTCTGCTCACTGAAGGCATCATGGGGTTTCTTAGGCAGGATGTTATTCTCATGGTCCAGGTGCAGCTTTGTGACAGCAAAAGATACGCATACTTCTCAGTGCCACCAACTGAGTTTAGAGTAATGAGAGTTAGATACGCTGCTGACTAGATCGTTTTATAGGTCCTTATCCATTTTTGTATTTTAGGGTTCACTGATTTCAAATGAATAGCAATAATAGCATGTGTTTATGTGGAGTTCACAACATCTTGGCAATATTCTCGGAGGTGCGTGCTTGTGTGTATATTTTTTCCCATGAATTTTATCCCCACAACACTTTGAGATTGATATTATTATTATTGTCCCCAATTTACCCAGGAAAAAACTAAGTGACAGCGAAAATAAGTAATTTGGTGAAAATCACACAATGGGAAACTGAAATTGCGCTATTCGTTTTATCTAGGTAATAGCAACTTATTTCTCTTGGACCTTGAGAATCACCACCTAGGAACAATGATAAGCAACAGTATAGTAATATGATAGCCTGTTTTATCATGAATGATGAAAATTTTAGTGCCTCAGTAGGCATATAGAAAATATGACAAATATTTTTTTCTCATATATGCTTTAAAAGAAAATAAGATTCACGTGCACTTTGTTTCAGGACAAACCTCTCCAGAGCATGGTGTACTAAAATTGATAGATACCATTGACAAAGCACTTTTGGTGTGGTGGGCAATATAAAACACATTTTATCTTCCCTTCATCTAGTTTTCATAATAAATTCTGTGTTTTTTCATTTTGCAGGGAAGGAAATGGATATAAAAGAGTTTTGGATGATTATGGGCTTATAGAATTTCCCAGTCATTTTCTTTTAACTGGGTTTAAGCATTTTTAAATAAATTTATAATAGTGGGTGACCCTAGAATTAACCGAAAGAAATCTTTAAAATTTCTTCACATAAATGCTAGATGTTCCTGTGAAATGCTTTATTTTTTTTTTTAATTTTATTTGCTATTTTTATTCTTGTTTCAGAACCTTTGTTTGTTTATTCACTCATTTTTATGGCCAGCTCAGCCCGCCCCGAGGGCAGGGCTGGCGCAGCATGTGGTGCCTGGGATCGAACCGCGGTCCCTGAAGCCATCCAAGCTTCCCCAAGCAGGCGCTTTAGACCACTGAGCCATCCCGCCGGGCCCCGAAATGCTTTATTGAAGTCCATAAGTAAACAGGGCAGACAAGTGCAATTGAAAATATATCCTGCTGGCAAAATAACTCAGCAGACTAAGCACCTGATTAGTCAAGTACAGGAACCCAGGTTCAATCCCTGGTACAACACACCTAGCCAGCCACCAAGACTGGGCATGGTGGTTCATGCCTATAATCCCAGCACTGGCGAGACTGAGAACTGGTGGTTCACTATGAGTATGAGCTATTTAGTGAGACCTTGTACCAAATACATAAAAACAAAAAAAGTGCATCATTTATATTGTTTTTCCTATCTCTGATAGCTTCAGTGGAAAAATAAATTCTTTCATTTCTGGTTTTGCTATATCAAAGTCTTAGAATTCATAAGCAACAAATATGCTGTATTAGTCCATTTTCTGTTACAGAAATATCTATGGCGAGGTAAAAAGGAAACTTTATTTAACTCATGGTTCCAGTGGTTGAAGAACAAGATTTGACAACACCTTAGTGCTGGTGGATCTCAGAGCAGCATGGTAGGAGTGTGTAAAGGAAGAGGAGAGCACATTTCAAGGCGGAAGCCAGAGGAGGGCTCCTGCAATCCCTTATCAGGCACACCCTCAACTAACCTAAGAATTCCTCACAGTCCTTGCGCAGGGCATGCCACCAGCTGACCTAAGGATTTCCTACAATCCTTGTATAGAGTATGCCTCCAACTGACCTAAGGATTTCTCACAAAGCTCTGTTTTTTAATGAAACATGCCAAGCTGGGGCCTGAACTTCTAACACATTAATCAAACTATATTCAAACTATTACCAATTTTATATCTTATTTTGATTTATTTATTAAAGAAAGTATTTACAGAACACCAACTCTGATGACATACCATACTAAGAAATAGGAATATAAAACTGAGCAAAACAATCTGTCTTGGCACGGCTTGTTTGTGAGTGAGTGAGATGATGAATAATCACAGAAGCGAAGGTAAAAAATAAATCTCTTTTGGGAATTTAAGGATGATCAGAGAAGAAATATCACAGAAGAAGTAGTGACTAAATTAAATGAAAGAAAAATTAAATTTTTATAAAAACATTGGGTAGGAAAACTTTGAGGAAGATGATGTACTTTGAGGTATTATATGGAAAGGAAACAGAAAAACGAAGTTGTCTTGTGTAGAAAACTGACACTACCACTAAATCAAATGACTTTGTTTCATATGAAATCATTAAGGCAGATTTCTGATTTCTCAGCAGAAAGTACCTTTGTAGGGTGATTTTGCATTATTTCTACTTGCCGCTAGAAATTTATCTCATAAGATTGTGTTTCAGTATTTTAGGATTGTCTTGCATAATATAAATTCAAATATTTTAATTGAAAGGTGTACCACTCAGAATATATTAGCTCAGTGGTTGAGTTGTTTCCTCCCTGACTTCCTGGGAAATTTCAAACAATCCTGTCAAGATTGTTGAGATATTTCTTTATTTTCAAAATCACTTTAAGTATGCAAAATGCAATTATTCTTCTCAGCTTCAGGACTATCATCTTTTCAGTGGGAAAAATAAAATGAACACAATTTTTTTGTATATATAGATTCATGTCCCTTTTCAAAAGGCCTTGTGTAATTTTGATCAGCATTTTCTAGTCTATTCCAATCTTACCGTTTGTCCCCCAAGCTCTTCAACTTGTCCATTCCCTTTTGCTGCCTACTTTACATTATAAATCCAGTGTTTCACTGGAGTTTCTTTCCTTAGAAATATGGAGATTGAGTTTCCCTCTGCTGATACATGCTTATGAGTAGTGGATTGATAGGCGAACTGGTCTCTTTTCCAAGGATGGCTTCAAGTCTCTTTCTTAACTGCTGATATATTGCCAAATGCAATCTCTTCCTGCTGTTTCATTCTCCTGGAGGTGCTCACTTGTTTAGAATCACAAATCATTCAGCTGTATTATGCCTCTCCATTTTTATTTCTCCTTTGGAGTTCTTACATTAGGGAGACTGTACTATATTTACACATATAGGTCTGGTTTATTTCACTTATGAGTATATCTTCAAGATACATCCGTTTAGGAAATCAAGGACTTAAGGGTTAAACAATGAAGTAACTACAAGCAGATAACATAGGAATCAAGGCAGGAGCAAAACTATGCACAGGATGAATTAGATAATGGTCCTAAGAACCTCCAAAAGGTTTATCATACTGAGGATATCAATGTGTAACACTGAAACTATTCTTGGAATCCCTGTCATTCTAGTCTTTTAGGTGTGTGTTATTTCTACTGTAATTTCAGTTACTGCTATCCTCTCTCTCAAGTACATTGCAAGGAAACAAAAAAAGGTATTAAATGAGCATAAGAGACTAGAAAAATGCTGTAGGATTGACAGGCTACAATTTTGTATACTCTTAAATTTCTAAATTTCTGTGAATGTGTAACTGCTTTTATCACATTCTGTAGAAATTTATTAGAATATCAATGATTGATAGAAAATACTAATTCCAAGTTAAGTCTAAGAAGTTTGATACTCAGAAAGACAGTGATGTTAAGCTCCAGCACCTATGTTATAGAGTAATAGTATCACTAAGCTTTGCTTTTGGAGGGTTAACAGTATGAGTTTACAGACCAAAAATTAGAGAAAAATAAGAGCTACAAGGATAGCTAATATTTTGATCCTAGCTCTTCAGGGTCAGTGAGGATTCAGGACATAAGAGCACCTGTGCTGTAACATCCTATAATTCAGTGGTTTCCCAAATTTTCTGTTCAAGGAGATTATGGGGCTACAGAGGAAAGAGACTGAAGACATATAGTGTGCCTAAGGAGAGTCACCTAGAGAGAAAACATTATCTCAGGCTTTCACTGAGAGCAAACTGGTCAAGCAATGGATATGACTCCTCCAGATGGCTGACACTGACAATAGTTCTACAAAGCACTGTACATGGTTTCAAAGTGAATCCTCAGGGGTTTTGACTGACCTTGGGAGATACAAAAGTTACATGTTTTGCTATACAGGTCTTGCTTTAACTTGCCCTAACCACCCAGCAGAAAAGTTTAACCATGAGGCATAAAATGTAAAGCTAGATTAGTATGCCGTGTGGGTGCCTGGTAACTGGCATCCATCTTGTAATTACATCATCCATCACTGTTTGGGTCCCTGAGTTGAGTTTCAGTTTCTATGCCTCCTAATAAGTTTCTATTCCCCCACCCCTTCCATGTTTCCCATAAGTCACATGCTCTAAGTCCTCCCCCAGTTGCCTTGGATACCTAGTGACGTGTTCCAAAGTCACCTAAGATACCTGCCAAGTCGCTGGAAAAATCTACTTCATTCACACACCCTGTATGTATACCCAAGCACCCTTTATAAAAAAATTATTCAACACTGACATTTTATTTTCTGACTTATCATTTTTACAAAACAAAACAAACAAAAAGCAGGTATCAAGAACAGCAGAGTTTATAGAATTTCTGCACCAATTTTCACATAAGTCAGTGAATATGAAACTGGTATCCAATGTAAATACTAGACACAGGATGATTTCCCTCTTGGTCATATGCATTCAGGTAGTTTATTCTGGAACCACTGAATACTAACAACTTTTTACAAGCACCGGTCATTTTTTTTGAGGACCAATTTGGTTTGTCCGACAAAGTGAATAACTTTGTGTTGTGTGGCATTTCCTTTTTTAAAGAACACTGAGCTGAAACACAGACTGTATTTGTTTGGATCTGAACCAAATCCTTTGAGACCCCAATTAACCTGAAAAATACTGAGAATGTTTGTAGGGCATATCAAATGGTATATTAAATACTTGTCATATACCTTATAATATATAAGGCAGTTACTGTATTTCTGAAGAAAATAGTATTTCAAAGACTGCTCAGAATTAGAATTACAGCATAGTTTATGCGTTCTTTCTGATTTGGAGCAATTCTCCCACACAGATCCATATTATGGGAAGACAAGTTTGATATTTCTGTCAGACAGGCGCTACTATTTTATATATACATTTGTATAGAGCAAAATTGTTTGCTCTGGACCCTGGGTGACCACAAAGAAATTGAGAAGTCATGATAACTGGATGCTAAAAAGTAGTAGCATACTTAAACTCACAGCACAGATAATCTGGAGGCGAACAAAAATAAAGGTGGAAGATCATAGTGGCGTTTACCTACTACTCATTCTGAAAACACACTATGCTTAAATAAGTATGGTACAGCTCTACAATGTGAATAGCTGCCAGTCTCTCATATATACTTTTTCTTTTTTAAAAAAATAAAGATAATTTCCTGACTAGTAATGATTAGGGAACTGGCCTCAAATTCTGGTCAAATCTCTCAGTATTAATTAAAAATAATATAAAACATAAAAACCAGCCAGTACGAGTTAAAAATCACACAATTAAAGTTCAATGTAATTTATACTATATAAAGACTGGTATACAGATCGTTGAAATGAGTGTGAAGTGAAATACTCTTGTTGAAATAAAATTTCCTCTACATCATCTCAATTTTCATTCAAGAAAAAACTGATACATAATTTTCTTCTTTACAGATATGAAAAGGAAGTAAGAAGGCAAAGCTGAGAGAAACAGATGCTACCCACAGGGTAGTGGTGGCATTTGGTTGTTTCGGTCTTTGTACCGTCAACTCCCACTTGCAAGGCAGGTAGCCAGCTCCCTCTGGACTACATGGTTTTCCTTGTAGTCAAGACACAAACGATGGATCCTACTCCTCCAGCAGTAAGTGCCTTTTCATGCCACTGTAGTAACATGGCACTGCTATTGTCAGAGGGACTCTCAAAGCCTTTATAAATATACTTCATTAGGAGATCCACACCACTCTTGTCCAGAGACTGAAGAACCTTTTCAATATCATTAGCTTTAAAAGAGATGAGCACCTTCAAGACAATGCTGCCTGCTCGATCCTTTACTGCCTGACTCTTGGTGTTGATAGGAGGGTTTTTCAGAGCTGCCTGGAGAGCAGCTGTCATGTTTTCTTGCCTCAGACAGGAGTCCACCTCGCCTTTGTCGCGCCCGGCCTGGCCGTCGACCCCATCTTCCTCATCCATGAACCTGTTCTCATAGTACTCATCCACGTCTACCTTCCGGAAGTGGGCCGACCGACACGGTGTTCTTCGACATCCCGGATCCCAACGGGCGGCGAAGCCTCTTCTGGGTGCTGGCTGTACCGCACAAGGCCAGCCCAGTCCACCTGAGCGCCCTTTTGAATAAACAAGACTTGATCAGAATCCTGTCTTGTCTCCATTCTCTGTATCTCCTGCCCCTTTCTCCTTTTCAGTCCTCTCTCCCCCTCTAGGGTCTGCATTGACTAACCCACAGGTCAGGCATGCCAAGCTGTAAAAGGCTTAAATCAACAGCTTTCAACATTGCCAGTTTTGCCAATAACCCACTGTGATTATAGAACATTAGATTATGTATACAACTACTTTCTTTTAGTTCAGTGAGAAGTTTTTCATACCAATAATGATTAGGAAAATTATTACATCTACACCCTGTGCTCTGCTAGGAGGACAACAATATGCATTGTATCAAATATTAGGAATGTACTAACGTGTTTTGAAACTACCACATTGTTATTTCTTATTGCAAGTAATAAAAATTAAATTAAATGAAAAACTAAATTAAATTAAACTAAAAAAAAATCGCAAACCATCTGAATCAATGATACGATGCAAAGGAAGGCCCCTTATGTGTCTATGTGCTTGTGTGCAGGAAGCAGTTATACATATAGATCTTAAACATTATTGAATCTTCAGATTTTTGACATGAAAGAGAATCTAGAGGTCATTTAATCCAGTACCTTTATTTTGGTACAGAATGAACTGAAGCCCCAAACCCACAGCAAGGAAAGGAGACCAGAGGAGGTGTGATGAGCAGCTCCAAGTTGTGCAGTCTTGCCCAGTCAGATGTACTGAAATCAGTGGGCTGGCCTTCTGCAACAGTGCACATTTTTGTTAAATTTAAGCAACTTAACAGGGCAGACACTGTCTGTCTAGCCTGGTGTGTAAAAGACCTGATTCTTTTCACTGAAGTGCAACAGAGATAGGGGAAATCGCATTTCAGATTGTTTACTATTGTCCTGAGCACTGAAGAGTTTTTCAGGTGAGAAAAAAGAGACATCCACCAAAATAAGGATATTCAAATTCCTAACCTATTTAAATTGCATGACTTAATGGTCTATATATATTGAAGGAGAGACTTTGAAAAAACTGGTCTCTATCCTTTTGCCAGAGCACCCCTTTTTGGAGTCTCTTCATCTCAAAGTTGGCACAATAGAATTATGTGTGACAAAATTATGTTATCATGTACCTGAAGTGATTCTTTATTGTTTGTTTAAATATGCTTTCATTTTCAACTCTTATTACTCATAACCAAAATTTAAACTCATTTCTATTTTCTTTTGTAATAACTAGATTTTCATTTTCTACCTCCCCAGCCCCCAACAGATCATATCATATGTGAGTCCCTTAGATGCCTCCTTGGGGCTCACTGTGAATGCCACATACTTTGGCTTTTCACTTATGCCCAGAACTCTCACTTCTTCCTCCTGCTGTCTGAGAAAGCAGAGTTGCATTCTTTCCTCCCACTTCACCTCCTGAAATGTTGATTCTTTTATGGAGTGGCTATGGAACATGGAGATGTGCCTGTTTCCCTCAGTAATTTCCCTTAGGTATAAAATTTTATTCCTGGTATAGAGCAGTGAGGAGGGCTTTGAGTTACTTTCTGAATTCATAGTTAATATTTTACAGGAGGATGCAAAAATGAGTCTCACACTTATTTCTATGTAACAGTTGCAGGGGGAACAGAATTGTATAAGGCAGAGTCTAGGGAAGAAACTCAATTTTAAGTTTGGTAAGTTGCCTGCTGCCAGAGGTAAGCAGGACATGAGAGTCTAAATGTAACCTTCTCTTTTGGATGTGCCTCAGAAATGCATCTAAGTATATGAAGATGTCCTTGGAAGTCATAAAATAACTTGCAATGCATCCATTATCATCCACTTCAAAGAGGTGGGGCTGAGAGGTGTCAAATGTGTTTTCTTATTTTTCCAACATTTGCTAGCTGTATAATACATGTGTATGATATCTGTCTGCTCTGGGCAATCATAGGGTTGGCTTGAAATTGCTTTCTTTATGCAGAAAGAAGCTTTTAGATTGATAGACAATGTTAGCTACTTTATGCGTTAAGACAAGATGCGAGAGGGCTGAACTGCTTCCACAATATCAAGCTATACAAAAGACATTTGGAGGCAGAAGCATACCTATAAATGACACACTCAAAATTTGCTCTTATTTGGAGTTGTTCTTTCATGGATTTTTGGAATCTGAGCTTAAAAGCAAAGTTTCAATAAAATGAGTCCTCCAAATAAAGTTTGGCCTCATTGATAGAATGTGAAAATTATCTATTCTATTCTTCATGTTCTATGGGTTTATGTAAGTGATAGTATAAAATTGTGTATAGAAATATACAGAAAACGCTTGATGTAACAACAAAGAAGATTGACACAAGCATGGCAGCATTTGTCAACGCACAGCTCATTCCTAGTTTCTATTTCTGTAGAATTGCTTGCATCACTATTTGCTTCAGGGTCCCAGAGACAAAAGTCATAGTTCTTTGTGAGTAAAGGAAATCCACTGAGTTGTTATTGAAGTAAACTGTTTGGTACATTTCTTTTTGTTTCCTGGGACCTAGAGATAAGAAAATAACAACATAGAAAAGAAAGAAAAAGAAGACGGTAAGAGGAAACTTTCTAACTGAAGGAACTGAACAGTCATAGAGGGGCTTTGGAGAACTGCTGCAGTTGATGAAATGAGCTAAAGACAGGACATCAACAAGGATAGCTGAAGTTGTGTTATATCTAGCTTTAAAAAATCTTACATCTTGATATATGTAGAAATCAATCACATATGGAAAGCACACTGGGACTGATGGTGAAGAAGCCAGTGTCCTGGCACTTTCAGCATGTGGAAAACTATATACTGAATGGGGTCCTTTGCTCTCAGAGCAGTCTGTGAGAAGCTTTATTTGGACAGATGACTTTGGGTTCTAAGGTTCAGCCGTTCAATTGTGTGTATATACATGGCACCCTCTCATTGAGTCCGCAGGGACTAGAGAGACATTGGCTGTAGATTGGCTCATCATGAAGTCCTTCCTGGAGAAAATGTTCTGTGACCCTACCTCATATAAGCATCTGTTTCTTCCTCCCAAGGGAGTTATAGTTGTTAGGAACGCAATCTGAATAGGTGATGAAACAATGTTTGTATTGTGCTAGGGCCTTCTGTCAATGAACCTGTCTGCAAAAGCAGGCATCTTGGCTGGTCTAAAGTCTTGGCCAAGTATGCAGTGTGAGTTCCAGAGCTTTCTTCACACTATATCAGTCTCACTACATGCAATTCAACTTGTATATTATATATACTTTAAATAATTTTTCATAGTTTCATTTAACTTTCACAATGACCCTATGAAATAGATATTATCACTTTGACAATTATTATTGTATTTTGATTATATATCAAAATGTGATTTTATGGCTACTTTAATTATCAGATAAATGCCTACTCACCTTGCCCCCAGAATTTCACCATTCTAATCATTATAAACTGTGAATACATAAATGTTGCACAGTCAAAAGAAATCAAGGCTGCAGGTGGAATTAAGTGTTCTAGTCAGATTTCAAGCCTCTAAAGTAGTGAGTTTAACCAAGAGGCAACTCCATTGTCACTTACTTCCAAGGCTGTTAAAAGCAGAGGAATGAGGTAGAAAATGTCAGAATGGTGCAGTGTGAGGACTAGACTACCACTGGAGACACCAAAAATAAAGGAATGGGACAAAAGCCAAAGCCATGGGTGGCCTGTGAGAGCGGGAAGAGGCAAAGAAACAGATTCTCTTCTTGGGTCTGTAGAGAATATATTCTAGCCAATGCTGTGGCATTAGTCTAGTGATGCAAATGTTGGCTTCCTATACAATTTTAGGGCAAAACATTTGTATTAAGCTACTATACCATAGAAAAGTAAGAATCAGGTTTTCATAGAAATAAGTGCTTTAGGGCTGAGGAAATAGCTCAGTGCCTAAGCAACTGCCTGGCAAGAGCAAGGACTCACATGTTGTGCAGGTCTTGGAACCCCAGATGTGCAGTGCTGGTCCTCAAAGCCGGTGGGGTGATACATGCCTGTGATCCCAGCACCAGAGGGGCTGAGATAAGAGCATCATTATGAGTCTGTACAGATTGTACAGAAGAAAGAGAGAGAGAGAGAGAGAGAGAGAGAGAGAGAGAGAAATAATTTTTTTTAAAATCATTATTACTTAGTACAGGGTCTACAGAGTCTCACTACACAGATCAGACTTGTAGTGATCCTCTTGTTTTCACCTCGCAAGCACTGGGATTACAGGCATGCACCACCATACATTCCAAGAGTCTGCACGGGCTGTTTTGCACTTTGCACTTACATTTAGCGATATCAAGCTCACTTCCTGTGAAGGCCATGCGGATGCATCTTGAGCCTTGACTTGTATTGCAAGTGCAAATCTTTACTTGCTATTTGCTGGAGAACTGAACCTGGGCAGAGAGCACGGGCCAAGGACATTGAATCTTTCCTGTTAGGGAAGGTGTGTGTCCTGCCATCTGTTGCTGATAAAGGCAATGGCTTCCCACACAGGTGTCAAGTCCTCCTCCTTGTCTCTTATGTTTTAAGCTTTGTCCTCAGTAAGTGTGATGTCCTAGCAATTGGTCCATGCTTTCTATACATACAGACAATGAGTCTATCTTTTTAAAGTTGAAGGCATTTAACCCAAAAACATGATCTAACTCAGATGTTGAAATGAGAATAAAACCTAGAATGGGAAGGTATAGAAAAGCTCCTTGCACTGACAAGTAATTTTCAAATTGTGGTCTCTGAAATTCTAGGATTAAAAGTTATGACCAAGCTTTAACATCCCACTGCCTCTCCAATGACTCTGTATGTGTCCAACAGTTAATATTTTAGGAGTGAAAACCAATGCAGAGAGTTCTATACTCTCCAAGTTTTAGAGTCACTGATATTCAACTATGCTCTTGCTTTACTTTTTCAGTAGACCTGTCAAAGTTGAGGATTATGAAATTATTTTCTGCCCCAGAATTATCTAAAATTTATTTGAAGAGCAAGTGAGGGGGATACATTGAGCACTGATTCTCTTTTCCTTTACCAAGATGATCTATGCATGGAATGCTATTTGAGTCTTTGGAGTCATTCTAAGTTCATATGTTTAGATATAAAGAATAGAAGAGAAAAGAGACAAAGGAGGAAAGGAAAGAGGAAAACTAGAGTCCTTGAACAGTCCTTGCACACGGCCTATTTCATAAGAGGCAGTGAAACATGTACGTTAAAACCTATGCAGTGGAAAATTCTGGAGCCAAATCGCTAGGTTCTCAGTTTAATCAACTTTAAGTAGTTATATTTCTGTTAGTTAACTTGAAAACTCTGGCCAAATGAATTTATTTGTTTCTGCCTCACTTTCCTAATATAAAAAGCATAACTAATAACAGCACACAACTCATATTGTTCCAAGATTCAGTGAATTAACACATGAAAAATAATATTTAAAGTTTTTAAATGATTGCTATAACAAATTATCAAACATAGCACCTTGAACCAGCACCAATGAATTATTACTTCACGATTTCTGGAGGTCAGATGCCTTGAAATAACAGAGCTCAGCTCTGTTGGTTCTTTGTTTAGTTTCTCACAAGACCAAAATCGAGGCGTTCACAGAACTATCTTCATTGGAGGATCTGGAAATGAACCAGGGTCTAAGACCATTTAGGTTGTTGGCAGAATTATTTTACCCTGCGGGGAACTTAGCTGCGATGTGAGGACACTGAGGCAATTCTGAGAAGTCTTAATTGTGAGGAATTAAGACCTTGTTCAAAAATTAATAAGAAATTAATGCTTACAGACAACAGCTATATGAGCGCAGGATATTGGAAATACATCTTGGAGTCCCAGAGAAGTTCTGAGATACTTCCGTCTGGGCTGACGTTCTGACTGGAACTTCAGGGGAGCTCTCAAGCCCAGGATTACTCCAAGTTGTTACAAAAGTTTGATTTCCAACCTTAGTTACAAAAGAGTAAAATTTGTTGCCATAGGGTTTGGTGACAACTTGTTGCACAGTAAAAGACAACTGATATAATGGTAGATTAAAAACACAGAAAACAGCTGTCAAATACAAAAAGGGTAAACTGAAAGACTGAGACAGTGTCAAGTGTGAATCTTTGCTAAAGTGCCTACATGGCTGAGAGATGAAAAAGAAGAAAAATTAGGCTGGGGAGGAAGGCGGGCTGTCATAAATATTTGACAGTTTATGGGGTTTTATTTTAAGAGGAGAGGAATTCCAGATGGAGTGAATTAAGGGGGAAAAACAATATCATTAGAGAACAAAGTGTTCTTGATTATATTGTAGCAAGTAGATTTGTTGGTGTAGATAGGCAAAAAGGGAGCATTAGGAAGGGGGCTAGAACTATAATTCAGTCAATAACTGATTACTGTGACTAAGGCAGCAGCAATAGAATCGGAAAGGTGATGAAATCAGGACAGAAATTGAACGTTTGACCATTTACTTAGATCATAAAGCAAAAGATATGGTACTATGTTAACTGCATATTCAGGTTATGCCACCTAAAATAACAGCTGGGCCACACTGGTTGGTACAAAGCAAAAAGCCGTAAATATTGTAGCAGAGATAGACTTAGCATGGAAATATAATATCATTTGAATCAAGACTAATATATTGACTTTAACGTTAAAGCATAAAACTGGTGTTGCAACAAAGCTGAGGGAAGCCTGTGCCCTCACTCCTAGATCTCTTAGAGAAAACAGTCACCAAATACCTCCCAGAACTTGCCTCTGACTCTGAGGGACCATTCAAGCAATATAGGGGGGAAAAATCTCCTAACCTGAAAGATATCTGGGATGAGTTCGTGTTCTCTAAAATCAAAGAATAAATTTTAGGAACAATAGTGGTTAAGAGCAGAATGTATTTATTAGGGGAAAGAAAGCTTCTGTCTGAGAGAAATGGAAGGGGCCCTAAGTGTTCTGCTAAAGAACTGGTATTTTTGAAGTGAGGTATGTCTGTCTCTCCCACAATTGTAAGGTCTCTAGTCTTTCACATCAGTTTCTTCAGCCTTGTCTGACTGCCTAACTCAACTGCTTACAAAATAAGCAGGACATGTTGAAGAACACCCTGGCTGAATTTTTCTAGAAAATCTCAGAAAGTTGATAGGAATATTCACACATGAATCTTGACTCACAGGAAATTCAAATTTTCATTGAATTTATCATGGGTTTAGATATTTCATGATGTAATCTTAAGGCTGAGAAAATCTGGGAAAGAGGTATGATTTCATTTAATTAAGCAAAATATGCTTCATATATTTTGTTCTAGTTTATATGAAAGTTTTTGTTCAGATGAAGGATAGACTCATATAATGAAATGATAGAACCTTCTTTGACACATATAATTGGCCATGAATATCAGATACCAAGCAGTCTGAATAAAGTGACATTTTCTAGTAAATGTTAACATTTTCACTAAAGTGTAATTTTAACTTTTTTTGGGATATCTAAAAATGAAATAGTTATTTTAAAGCTATGCGTGATTTACAGCTAGATAAAAATTCCTTAAATTGTATTAAAATCATGATTCATTATTTTCATTTTTCTAAGAACTACAGTTAAGGCCTTATCTCTAGCCTGATAGATGTTATCACCTAATCTCTCCCTATATTAAAAAGAGTAATAACACTAAGTTAACCAATTGGTACAATTAATCTCTTTGTATATTAACTATACTATATATGTTAGCCCCAAAAGGATACTACCTCTAGAAAGCAGTGAACAGTCTCCAAAAGAAAACCTGGCTGTGCTTTCTAAACCTCTTTGAAATTAGCTTATATTGATTTTTTAACATAAACAAAAATCAAATATTTTCCCTACAGCAGTATACTTCAACAAATTGATAGCTGTAGAGTGCTTTGCTGTATACAAAGAATTTTATATTAGTAATTAAGCGATCAAAGTCAGTATGCAGGCATGTTGAAAATAACAACTCACGGCCAGGTGATGATTCAAAACACTTAACATTTGTTGACTGAGTCATTTATAAGCCTCTTGGCCAGAAGAACTCAATATTGACCACATTACAAAGAAGATTTGGTAGAGCTTTGGAATGCATTCCATTCCTGGTCAACCCAGGTCAGCTGAAAGAGGATCTCTGGAGCCGGGCTCAGGAATCACTGTTTTGGGGGCTTTGCAGCTGCCCCAAGTACTGCCTGCCTAAGGCTGTTTTACCTCCAAGAACATGGAAGTACGTTGGGAATTTTCCTTTAAATTTTTATGAGGCCTCAACTGGGTTTTATTTATTTTATTAATTTAATATTTTTATTGTTTAAATTTAACAATGGTTATATTACATATTTTCATCATCAGATCAGTTTAGATTAATACATATAGGTATATAAGATTGATCAATTAAACATTAACACTTTTAAATCAACATTACTTTTTTTCTTTTCTTTTCCCCTTTCTTTTATTTGAAAGTTGACATATTGCATATTGTCCTCACAATCGTTCTACAGAGTACAGTGTGTGGGCATGACCCACCTCCCTATTGATGTTGCTTAGAAAACAAAAAAAAAAAAGGAAAAGAATATAATTCTCTTTGGACTAAGAGGAAGCAGATACATTCACAGTCAAATGTTCTGCAATTGCAGTGGGCCACCAGTGAAGCTTGTAATGTTGGAGGCTATTGAATCTAAGCCTGGGATTTTAGGGCTGTCTGTGAAGTCACTGTCAGGAAGTAGATGTGGACTAGGTGACTGCTTCTAAGAACTGAACTAAACAATAGACTTCTTCCTGAACAAAGCTATTTTCTTAATAAGTCAAGCTTCCTCAGTTATTATCTTGTGCTTCCTAACTGAAAGCAGAAAAAAGACAGTATGTTGTCCTTAGAAGAACAACAAAAGAGGAAACAGCTTTGTAATTACTTACCTATTCTACAAGGTGCCAAGTCACCTATGAAACAATAAGTGGATGAACAAACCCTAGCCACACGGGAACTTGGCCCTTACACAAAGCTTGCAGCTTCTGTAGCTGAGGAACCACAAGACACTAGAAAAAAGGGTGGCATTATTTCTAAGTAAAGGAAAAAGCATACTCATCCCAAAACAAAGATACCCTCTCCCTAATTCTCTCTGTCTCTGTCTCCCTCTATCTCTCTCTGTCTCTCTGTCTCTCTTTCTCATTGTCTCTGTCTCCTTTTGTCTTCCTGTCTCTGTTTCTTGCTCTTTCTGTGTGTCTCTGTCTCTTTCTCCCCTCCTCTTCTCCTTTCTCCTTCTCTGTTTAGCCCTCTTCCTTCCTTTCCCCTCTCCTCCCTCTCCTCTCTCTGTTGTTAGTTCTGAATTAGGTGATACAACAGATGAAAATCTTCTTTCCAAAGGAATGCTTAAATGGCTTTTAAAGATAAAGGTCAAAACTGAATTCCATTTTCTGTCTTCTTGCAGTGATTCAGTTGCAATATGCTAGCTAAGTAAATGCAGGCTGATTATAACAAGTAAACAAAGGGACACTCTTGCCTCAACATCATCAGTGATTACATCTTTGAGCCTGTGCTCATCACCTTTCAAAGTTAGTATTTGGAGAGCACAGGTTAGCAGAGGGCTTTGTGCATGGCTGAAACCAGTGAACAGCTGGGATTCCAGGTGTATGACATTTAAATTCTCTGGCACGGAGCTGTTCCTCCATTATATGAAGCTATCACATTATTATTTTGTCTAATGATACGATCATTATCACATTCACTTGAGTGACTAAATGACAGATTCATGCCCGTCAATTTTCTGCTGTGTCTTTCCAAATCAAAGAGCTTTTTCTTTTAAATCCATCAAATTAGCATGGTGGGCTTAAGCAGCAGAATGAATATCAGTGTTAATATTCAAAACTTCTATGCAACCTTAGTCTATATCTGCAGTTCATGCATTAACTTTAGTATTACCAAAATTTAGCTATTTAAGTGTGAATAATTCTGAATTTAATTATGTGTATCAAGGCAAATATTTAAGTGTGAAAATTTCAATCATCAGATATGATGAGGAAAAAGTAAACACAATTTAGAAAGGAAAGATAAAAAGGAAATGTTCATATACAAAATTGCCCATCTAAATTTATAATTCCTCTGAATGAATTAAAAGAACACATTTGGTTTTCATGTATTTAAAAATAATGTTTTGTCTGTATATATATTAAATCAAGCATAGTTAGTAGAAACTATACAAAATAGTTATAAATGTCAAAAGGTCTCTAACCATTTAAGAAACACTTTGAGGAGGCTTAAAAAGATAGCAAATTGAAAGGCAAGACAGGAGCTTAGGATCTAAATTCAAATAACATAAGCATAAGCATAAATCATATACAAGTGACTGATATATATATATATATATATATATATATATATATATATATATATGTCATAGTTGCTGTTTGCTCGTTGGTGGGACAAATACCTGACACTTAAAATGAAGGAAGGAAAGGTTTATTTAGCTCACATTTCATAGAGGCTTCAGTCCATATTTGGCTGGCCCAAGGCTCAGTGGAGCAGGGCAGAGAGCATCCAGTTCATGGCGGCAGAACAGCAGCAAAATGATGGCAGAGGCAGCCAATCAATCAGGGCAGCAGACCAGCCGCAACAGCTTGAGTCTCTCTCTGTCTCTATATTACATTCAGGCTCTCCGCCTTAGCGAGAGCCCCCGTCTTAAGCTGCACCCATAATCCCAGAAGTACTTCGACCCATAATCCCATCAGTACTAAAACTCATAATCCCAGGGATCATGGATCAAGTCTCAAACTCTAGAAGTCTCTGCCCAAAGACTACATGAGGCTTTGGGGGGACAACTAGACATAACCATAACAATATATATATGAGTTTCACAGAGAACTTACCTATTTAAAGCCAGACTGTAGTGTTAATTCATACATTTCTTATGAAGTTAAAAATAACAATGTACCTGGTACATAGTAGGTACTCAATACTAGCTGGCTGTTGTTATTATTAATAGGAGTTGTCACATTACATATTATGTTTTATCATATGATCATATCATATTTTAAAATAACTATGTCCATTTATAAGAATGGTAGATATGAGAGAACAGTAGATAAAGATGTTAGATTTCAGTTGAAATTTGAAAAATATTTTAATAATGTGCATTTGAATAAAACCAAAACTTGTAGGATGATTGTTCAAGCTAATGAATTTATAATTGGATGATTAACCTTTAGATAAGTTATTCATATTAATTTAATTCCATTTACTAAACAAGATCTGCTTCAGCTTAACTCAAAGCACCATCTGAGTGCTACACATCTGTAAGAAGAAACCTCCCAGCCTCTAAATAAAATAGTCCTCAGCTGGGTGTGGTGGTGCACACCTGTAATCTCAGCACTTGGGAGGCTGAGGCAGGAGGATCAATGTGAGTTTGAGACCAGGCTGGCCTTGCACAGCAAGACCCTGTCTCAAAAAGACAAAAAAAGAAAAATAGTCCTCATTTTGTTCCAGTGCCTCTTGTTCAACCACTAACTCAGATTTTTGAGTTATTTCTTTGAAACTTCTCCAAACATTTCCCTTTTGCCCCTTTTAGTCTCATGTCATGGCGTCACTTTTGCCTTTCCCAGGCCTCTGCTCTGTGCCATCTCCCTGCTCTAGCAACCACTCGCATTTCTTTTCTTCTCTTTCTTTTTTTGTGGTACCAGGGATTGAACTCAGGACCCTGCACTTGCCAGGTAGGTGCTTATTCTGCTGAGCTACCTCCTCCAGCCCATCACATTTCTGACTGAAAAGGTCTGTTACCTTTCTGAAACAGTTGTCTTCTTGATCTTGTTCACAGAAAACTGCTATTTTTCTTTCCATTACAGGATGGCTGACCTATAAAATATTAGCCCAAGAATAAATTGGTTAAACCATATTTTGAGCGAAGTTTTACTGAATTTCAAGGTTAATAATTTTATGTAGGGCCAGGGAGATAGCTCAAGATAGCTCAGCAGCATAAGCGCCTGCCTGGAAAGCGCAAGGCCCTGAGTTCTATCTCTGGTACCAAAAAAAAAAAAAAAGGAAATTACATTTCCTGGCTTTGCACAAAGCCATTAGAACAAGACACATTTTACAGAGAAGCCCAAACTGCTAATTTTTCTTTAAATCCAATGATCCAACACACTGACACGTGTGAAACAACATGCACAAAAACATGGGGGCTGTCGCTATGCATGTGGGGTGAGAGTGCAGAGGCCCACAGGGGATGCAGGAGAAGGCACAGGAGGGCCTGCTGGTCCTTGGCAGAGAGCCTGGCATGGTCTGAATATGCTTTGCTGCCAGAACTCAGGCAGGGATTTACTCTCCAAGGTACAGATTAGTGATTTCAGGGGATGGAAACCTAACCTGAGTCACTGGGATTCCTGAAGACTTCATAAACAAAGGCGGAGGCACACTTGGGCACGTGCTCCCTGGGTCTACCCATATGATGTTCTTCTCCGACTCTGCTCTCCCACATTAAGAAAGTCACCAGCACTGCGGCTCCTCAACCTTACACCTCCAGAACCAGAAGCCAAAGCCAAAGCTCTGTTCTTTATAAAGTGTCTTGCCGCAACATTTTATTATAAAATGTGAAGCTAATAGAGTTATTCACTCTTCTACTAAAGATGTCATCAGGCTGTGCATGTAAAATGCTGGCACAATAACTGCTGTTCTTTCAGAGTCTGGTGACAGTTCCCGAGGGTGTGGACATGTCTATGTGCTCTCGTACTCCTTCAAAGTTTATCTGTAGAATAGTACCAAGAAAGGTCGAAACAGGACAGAATACATGTTCTTTAAAGGTGTAGATGTGTACATATAAAGACTCACAAAATCTAATTACTATGGTAGAGGTTTCCTGAAAAATTCCATTCATAAGTTATATTTATTCACCCACTTACATATTTTAAATAAATATTTATTGAATGTCTACTATGGACTGAATTATAGCAGTAAACAGCAATGGTCTTTTCCTGGCTTGCATCCTAAGGGAGATAAGCAACAAGAAAACCAATGAATATACAATGTATCAAGTAGTGAAAACTATAACACAGAAAAATGAATCAGCACACAGGACATAGGAGTGTGGAATTCATTATTAGCATTATTATTATTGTTATTGTTGTTGTTCCTCATCATTTGGCCCACAAGAATAATAGATTAATCTGTAGAAAGCTGCAATCAGGTAGGAGGGGGCCAGGGTAATGTATGAGACCATCAGGTAGGGCCCACAACAGAAACCATAGTCCTTTGCATGAGGCCAATCTGAGATGAAAACACTTGACTAATGAGGTGTGCCCTAAAGGATAGCATCAAAAGAATAGAACCCACTAAATGTGTAGATGTGAGTTAAATGATGTATGCTAGGGCTTCCTAATACGAAGTCTGTCATTATGTACATCCAAAAACACAGAATGAAGGAAAGATAACTGCAAATTAACCTCATCATAGATATTTAAGAAACGCATTGGTCAACTATAATGAGTTCCTGGCTTCTAGAGAAAAAGACTGCTTGAGGCCTTAGGGTTAGGAGAGCTAGGACAACGAAGGGTCTTCAGGAAAAGAATTCCGGGCAGAAGAAATAGCAAGTTCAGTCTGCAAAGCAGGAGCATAAACAGACTGATGAATGAAAGAGGAGGACGGGATGGGAGTGGAGAGAACAGAGAGATCACTTTAAAGTCTGCAGATTTTACCCTGGAGGCAGGTAAGGTTTTTATTAGAATGTCATAGTCTGCTTGAGGTTTTAGAAGCTCCTCAGGTTCCTTTGAACTGAAGTGAGTTAGAGGGGAGGACAAAGAGGAAAACAGGAATCTCTGAAAAAGTAATCACAGGAGCTGGGCCAGAGGAGGCTTGGGCCAGCCTGAAGGCTGTGGAAATGGCAGGATTCTCAGTACCCTTGGAAGGCAGAGCCAACAGGAAGTAGTGATGAGTCAGTTTAATATAAATTATGAACTATTGTTTCACACAGCATTACACTGTTTCATTTAATGGCTCAACATGCAGGAGCTGTAGCCATAGAGACAATCTTGTGGTTTAACAGCTTCAACAGGGCAGAAGTGAGGCCTCCCACCTGGGTAGGTCGCCCGGCCTGCTGCCTTCTGTATGGGAGCCTCTCTCTCCAAGAGTTCTACTAAATCTCTTTCAGTCCCATACATCCATAGAAGGGCAGAACAAATGCTAGCTCAATGCACAGTGTATTCCTACTATACACAAATTCCATTATGCTTTAAGGTATTTCCCAGACTTCTTACAAAGGACCTTCACAATGTCCTGAGGAAAAAAGACTCCCTGAGGTTGCTTCCTAGGCTCTTCTTCAGTTGGTAACAGTTACTTTGTGTCACCTCATTTCCAGCTGGACACTACAATCCAAATCACCACCAGGCAAATGTGCACACAGGCCTCCACCCCACACACACTATTAATCGATTGTACTCCTACAGGTGTTTTAACCTAAGTACAATTTCCAGGTTAATGTGACTCAAGTGTGTATTTTCCAGTCTGGAAGGATAAAGAAACAAAACATGTCAGTGGACAAAAACAGCAACTATAAATTAGTCCTCTCAGAAAAGAGTTATTAAAGCCTCACATATCCTAAAACTGTCCTTTTTGGTTTATCTTTGTCTCAGTATAAAAGAACCATTGTTGTCCCCACTGCAATTATGAAACATTGGAGTACCACAACTACTTCCTCCTAGTTCAAAGAGAAGAAAACAAGAAAACTTTTTCTTTTCTTCTTCTTCTTCTTCTTCTTCTATTTTTTTATTCCTTCAGAACCAATATCAATTAGAAAATTGTCATGTCTGCACCCTATGCTCTGTATAACATTTGTGAGGACAACAATGTGCAGTGTTTCAACTATTGTGAATGTGCTACTGACATGTTTTGAAACTCTCATATTATCTCTTACTAAAAGTAATAAAAATTAAAACTATTAAAAAAAGAACCATTGTTGTCTTGTAATTTCAGGACACGTGTGGGACAGGAATAGGGGGAAAAGAGTGTGAGAAGGATACGGAGACAGGTAGATATTTAAACAGGCAAATTATTTCCTTGCTCATCATTAGAATTTAAGTACCAGTCAGGGTGATTTCCCTCTTCTTTTGTGGTTGAGGAATAATGAAAATTAAGTCTTCCCTGAGATTAAACATAAAATGATTCTAGCCCAGTACCTTATAAAATCAAGTTAATTTCCATCCCTGAAATAAACAGGTCCTTAAAGGCCTGTAAATGAAAACTCAAATATGATCTTGGGCAATATTGTTTATTCTAGGTCCTGTTTGCTCTTTTGTAAAGGCAATCACAGTACGGGAAGGGTAATTATGTAGTCTCCAGACGACCCTTCAGCTTGCTCTGTGATTCTGAAGCTCTGGTATGCTTGTGAGGAGAGCCCCAGAAGCTGCTCTCGTGCTTAGATTTTGGCAGGCAAGATGCCTTCCACACTAAACTGTCATGGCACTAATATGAGGCAATTTGGCTGAATTGATTTCATCAGGAATTAAGCCCTAATGTATTTTAGCATCCTCATTTCCATAGAGAGTAGAATGGCCCAGCTTCTAACAGTTATTACCTATGTATACGGCTCTCCATTTTTTACTTCCTCCATATAAAGTGAGTCAGAATGGCTAGATCGAGGTTCAGTAGAATACAAAACATGCATGAGCCTCTTGATTAGCTCTCCTTTGGATTCATGAAGACAGGTACATTGACGGTGTTACCCCAGTAGTCTGATTTAGTTCATCCACTCATATAGGTCACTTCTGAAGAGCACCAAATCTCTCACTAGAACCAATCTGTGTAACAATGTTAACTGTTAATCATTCACTGAATGATTTTTACAAGGAAAATACAAATGCGACCTTCTGGTAGAATCCAAATGAAATACTATTTCTCCAAATGTGCAAAAAAAAAAAAAAAAAATTGGTAAGAATATGGTCAATTAATGAATGAGGCAGAACAGTTTCTCACTGCAACATAATCATTTGCAACAAATGCGACTTCTTCATGCCTATGTGTTGCTCAGGCAAATGTAAAAGTATCTTAGTACAGTCCTATGTTATTATCAACTGCAGTAAACAAGAGATAGGTTAAATTACTGCTTGAAACTACTGCCATGTGAGCAGAAGTTGGGATCTAAAGCATCCCCTGGAGGTCCATGTGGGAAAGGGTTAGTTCTCAGCGTGGTGCTCTTGGAAGGTAGTAGAAACTTTTTTTTTTTTTTTTTTTAATTATCAGAACATATTTATTAAGAGAAAGAAGGCTCCTGTCCAGAGAGGGACAGGAGGGAGGTCCCAAGTGGGTGTCCCCTGAAACTTTAAGAAATAGAATCTGATGTGTGGTATTTAGGTGGAGAGGACATTCGCAGTCAGGGGACTGGAGAACCCTGGTCCTTTTGTTCTGCTTACTACCATGAAGTGAGCAAGTTTGCCTACCATGTGCTCTCACCATGATGTGCTACCTCACCAGCTTAGCGACAACCAGACAAACATCATAAATGTCAATCTTCTTTATAGGCTGATTATCTCAGTTATGTGTCAGAGTAGCAACAAACATCCCATACTGCCTTGGAAAAGCTATTGTCCTCCCACTGGGGCTCCAGAGTGACAAGGGTGAAGAAGAGAGAGCTCTTGTGCCACTGAAATCTAGTCAGGGCAGCTGGGCACGGTGGCAGTGGTGCACACCTGTTATCCCTGTACTCAGGGGGCTGAGGCAGGAAGATCATTGTGAGTTTGATACAAAGTCTGGGGTACAAAGTGAGTGCAAGGCCAGCCTGAACTGCATAGTGAGACCCTGTGTCAAAAAGACAAAATAATAATAATGATGATAATGATAATGATAATAATAATAATAATGATAATAATAATAATAATCTAGTCAGGGAAGTCAATCTTCAGCCAGCTGGCCGAGTTCTGCTGTTGTGTGCTTTCTTACGCAGCAATGGGTGAGTGGTGCAGTGGTGCTCACGGGGCCAGTGTGCTCTCTGTTCACTATCTTGCTTAATCCTCACTGCAAACCTGTGGCCTGGGTATTATCATTTAAAGTTTGAAAGAAATAGTGTCAGAGCCCAGATCTGAACTGCCCAATCTACTAAGATCCTTTCTTCACTGCAGAGCCAGTGCTCTGAAATAAGCCTAAAGTAAAAGTGTTCACTCAAGTCAGTAGATGGTTAGAAAAGGTCGGCCTCACTTTTCACATCTGGTCCCTTCCCATGCCTTGGATTTCTCAGAGGCCTACCTGAATGCCTCAAAGCAGGTTTTTCTCCATAATTTTTTTTCTCTCAGCTCCTTGTATTGTCCTTCAGGATATTGCCTGCATTTAAGAATTGCTGTGTTTACTTGCTTTCTGTATTTCACCTATTTTAAGTGCAATTTATCTAAGGTGGAAATACATTCATCTGGTTGAGTGTTATACCCCAAAACATCTGGCATAGTAAGTGTTCAATACATATTTGTAGAATGAATAAACGAACAAATGAGTGAATAGGACAGAGATACAAAAGCAGTGCTGGTGAGTGGGGGACTGCAGACCTACATGTACACACTTCTGTGGAAAGGAAGCCTGAGCAGCCTGATTTAGAGTCTGGATTTGCAACAGCTGCAGAACTTGATAAACGGCTGTGGACATAAGGAGAGGGCAAGAGATAACCTTAGCCCATTTCTTTGTTAGGTTTTTCAGTGCAGTCAAGATACAGGAAAAATAAAAGAGCCCTTTATTGTAGGCACAGGGAAGACCACAGGAAAGGAGAGAGGCAGAGCTTCGGAGGGCCTGTTCAGGGCAACAAAGGCTATATAGGGCCAGGATGGAGGCGGGTTTAGTGGGGAGCAGTTTGTAAGATGCGGCAGAAAACCATTGTGCAAGAGGCAGGAACAAGGAAACAGGATATTGTGAAAAGGAAATAGGAAGTTGTAATTTGACTAGGGAGGAGGAAGGCAGAGCACAGCCCAAGGTCTCCAGTGGCTTGGCTCATGCCACTTTGGCTGTCTGACAGGATGACTTAGCAGAATTTTGTATTAAGGTGGAGAAAACTCATCAGTTATTATACACAGACCTTGAACTGGGGACTCAAGTGTTCCTTTTCCTTGATAAATGTTAACTCAAATGTAAACTATAGGAAACACATGCTCATTGACAACTGTTGACTTTTTCTTTTCTTTTTTTTTTTTTTCCCCTCCTTTTTGCAGTACCAGGGATAGAACTTGGGACCACTTGGGATCTTCTGCATACCAGTCAGGTGCTTAAACCCCTGAAGGCTTCTCTCTGGCTGACTTTTCAAAACTTGTGATGAAGTTTAAAAAGCGAAACTAAAAGGGAAACCTGAAAAGGAAAGAAAGAGTGCAAAATCAAAGGAGCCCTCAGGAACTAACTTTGCTGGCTGCTGCATTCACTTAGGATCCTGATGGATCTCAGGAAAGGATGAAAAGATGCAGGCTGACTAGATTCCAGGAGTGTTGCTTGCATGTTAGAATATCACGGTAGGTTTGGGATGGATTTCTAAATCTGAATGTCACAGTGGATGCTTTGACAATATAGTTAATATAGGAAGTCAAGGGATGTGGGTTGTTTATGTGAATTTATTTTTCCTGCATTTGTGAGTTGGTATCAATATTATCTGCCTGGATTTGAGGTGTTTGAGTCAAACATATGGTGAGGATAGTCTGTCAGAAATGTGTACCTGACAGAACGGAAGGTTTGCTTGAACTCTATTATGATCAGAAGCTCTGCAGATCGACACAAAGGAACCCAAAGAAAAGCTGTAGATGTAAGAGCATAATTTCAATGAACTTTAGTAAAAACAACTAGAGGAGTATGGCTATGTTCTCCTGTTTTGCGTTGCTGTAACAGAATGCCTGAGACACTGAGTAATGGATATATATATATAATATATATGGATATATATTAGCATTGTCTCGTGGGTATGGAGGTTGGGAGTGCAGAACTGAGAGGTCGTATTTGGTGAGGGCCCTCTTGCTGGGTAGAGTCCATGGAAGGCAGAAAGGCAGGAGAGCCAAGGAGGAGTTAAGGCTCGGGTGTGGGTGTGAGAGATGGAGCTCAGATCTGTGTGCTTTTTTATAACTGGCATTGTCCCATTCATGAAGCCAGCATCCTGATGGTCTACACAGCTTTCGTGAAGCCCCACTTCCCAACATTATCGAACTGGGGATTAAGTTTTCAGCGCACATTGTCATGCCACAGTTTGAGATGACTTTCCATCTAAGAGATCCATATACTTATTTACACTGACGTGGAAAAAATGTTTTGCTCTGATTAAAAAAAAAAATCACGAAAACTGTATTTTGCCTCTGATGACGAACTAACATTGATATCGGAAAGCTATAAAGAGTAAGTAAGAGGACACGAATTAGCCAGCTTTTTGTTGTTGTTGTTTTTGTTTTTTTAAACCATGCAAACCTTTTACTGGCTCTCAGAGAAGTCCTGGACATGAGAGGAACATTATGTTTCTCCCCATAATTTTACAGTGATGGCAAGGAGAAGAATCAAGTGCTCGGGCAAAGGCTGCTACTTTCTTTCTCTCCTTTTTGTCGTTCTGATGGTGGTGGAGTTGTCAGGACAGAATAAAGGTGTAGGAGAGGGAAAACATTTTTCAAAGTTTACAAATTACTGGTTAGTACAAAAGGGCCTTTTGGCACACTTTGTAACAGGCCATTTTAAGAGAAAAATAATATGTTTTCCTTTTGCTGTTGGCATTAAGTAAATACCATACCTTTAGGAAAGTTGTGCATGGTGGCTCACAGATTTGTTGCTCCAGTCACTCGATGGGACAGGAATGAAAGCAATTCTATGGAAAACGAAGTAGATTGAATTGATTATATTTTTCATTGTTCATAACAAATTTTTCCAATCCAAGCTTAGTATTATCTATTAACAAGTATTAAGACCTCAACTTACATTTTTAGTGTAAAGAAACGTGAGGGGAGGAAGAAAGACAGGTTATGAAGAAAAAACTAATAAGTCTCTGTTGAATGCAAACCTGTCCTGTGTTTTTACTTTAGCTGGAGTATATGCTTACAGATATATATATATATATATATATATATATATATATATATATATATATGAAAGGCACTTCCTTTATAAAGAAAGATGAGAGAGATAAAAATATTTAAAAGGAATGTAAAGGTAAGGTACGCATACACAGATATTTCTACAAACTGTGTATTAATAGAGATAGAGATAATAAAGGTAGAGCACAAGGTACAGATAGATTCTAATACTGGCTGGGAAACTCATTTTTTTCATTTTCCACATAATTTGGGCCACACTTTCATTTGTGAACACATTATAAAAACACTAATGAAGAAATTAATGTTAATAGTTGTTGATTTTAGAGTCAATAATTTGGCCTACTTCTGTATGGTGGATAATGAAATTATAGGAATGATACATTCTCACCAGTTGTTAACTACATCCTTAAAGCCAATTTGGAAAAAGAGGGTTCCAGAGATAAAGAATTGAACTGATGGAAATTGAGTCTCTAAAGGTCTTTCTTCCCTTCCTTCCTTCCTTCCTTCCTTCTGTCCGTCCATCCATCCTTCCTTCCCTTCCTTCCTTCCCTGCTTGCCTGCCTGCCTGCCTTTTTTCTTTCTTTCTTCTTAATGTATTTGGTACAGGGTATTACTACGTGTCTCTTACTCCTAGTGATCCTCCTGTTTTCAGCCTCCCCAGTGCTGGGATTACAGGCAAGTCCCACCATGCCCAGTCTCAGTAACCTGCTCTGCAAAACTGGGGGCAGGACCGTCATGTCACACTGGGGATCAATACCTGATCCCTGTGCTTGTCTAGGCAGTCACTCATTCACCAGCTCTAATATATTTCTGATGATTTGGTGATTATAAATAAAATTTAGTTTTAAGTGATAAAGCACAGAGAACTTATGCTGTCTGGCATAAATATTAAAACATTGCCCTTTAATTTTCAAATATCCTAGTTTGGATGAAAAGTTATGTCAACTCATGAGTCATCATGACTCTTGTGAAGCAGTGTTCATTTGAGAAAGATAGATCACTTCAATTCCAAATAAGTTGTATTTATTGAGCAATTGCTATTGATTTTTTTTAACTTGCCCTTAACCACCCAGCAGAAAAGTTTAACCATGAGGCATAAAAAAGGAAAACTAGATTAATATGTTGAGCTGTAAAAGGCTTAAATCAACAGCTTCTGACATTGCCAGTTCTACAACTAACCCACTATGATTATGGAATATTGGACTATGTATACAACTACTTTCTCAGTTTAATGAGAAGAAGTTTTTGTATCAATAATGATTAGAAAACTTATCATGTCTGTATCCTGTGCTCTAAATAACTACTCTGAGGACAACAATATGCATTGCATTAATTATTGGGAATACACTACTAACGTGTTTTGAAACTGTCATGCTGTTATTTCTTGTTAAAAGTAATAACAGCCAGGCGTGATGGCACATGCCTGTAATCCCAGCACTCTGGAGGCTGAGGCAGGAGGATCAATGTGAATTCCAAACCAGGCTGGGCTACAAACGTGAGCTCAGGGCCAGCCTGAACTGCATAGTGAAACCTGTTTCAAAATGACAAAAAAAAAAAAAAAAAAAAAAAAAAAAAAAAAAAAAAAAAAAAAAAAAAAAAAAAAGAAAAAAAAAAGTAATAACAAATAAAAATTTAAAAAGTCTTTCAAGTAGTAATAGCAGTAATTTTAGCAGGTGATATTTATTGATGACTGTATGCTAGATGGTATACTAAGATATTTACATGTATTTAGCTCATTTAATTTTTACATTGTTTGTTGGACATGGTGGTGCACGCCTGTCATCCCAGCACTTGGGAGGCTGAGGCAGGAGGATTGGTACAATTTGAGACCAGCCTGGGCTACAAAAATGAGCTCAAGGCCAATATTAACTGCATAGCAAAACCCTGTCTCAAAAAAGACAAAAAATATTGTTTTACAGCATCCTTACAGAGTAAATATTTTTTATTATCACCATTATATGGACTTTGAAAACAAAAGGAGGAACGCATATGTATTGTTCTGTACAGGGCTTCAGACCTTCCTAACTGACACTAAAGCCTGAAATTCAGGAGCAAACAAGTCTGGAAATTCATTATTACGGGTTGGAATGGCAGAATATCAAGAACAGGTAGTCAGGGTAGGGAGGAGAACAGCTTTGGAGGAGACAACCCAGGAGAAACACGGTACCCAAGGTGAGTGAATAAATCCAACAAGGAGAAATGACTAAAGGATGAGAGGTAGAAAGCAGACTCACAGCATATGCATGCGTATTAACAACAAGAAGAAGACAGGAAGTCAATGACAGTGCAAGGTAGGGAATTCAAGATGCTACCGTTCAAACTACCTGAAATGGTAGCATCAGACATTTAGCAGGAGTGAGGAAGGGCGGATGTGGAAACAGGATGCGACCATCGTTCCATACAGAGGAAGTATGTGTAGTGACTTCATAGTCACTGGGAAGTAAAATGGTTACGTGCCTAAGCATTTAACACAGTGTCAGACGCACAGCAAGCACTTGGAGACAATTTAACAAGTGTTACTGATGGTTGTTGTAGATGTTGGTATGTATGATGGATAACTTTCCATATCAACTTGGTAGGACTTTGGTAGCTGGTAAAGCTGTCTCTGGTTGTTCCTATGAAGATATTTCCAAAAGAGATTAGTATTTGAATTAATGAAGAGGCCAAATGTCCCCATGGCTCTTGCCACATCACTTTCTCTCTCCTAGTCTATACAAATGGTCACATGGGAAGTCTCTGCAGTCAGTTGACAGAAGTGGTTTATGGCGATTCTTTGTTTTGCTTCTCTGGGTAAACCTAACACAGAAAGGGATTTGGTGATGCCAGAGTTGGAAAGGTAGGAAGGAAAAACAAACCAGCTCTGGAAGATATGTAGAACACAAAAGTGAGTCTAGAAGAAGGGGGCAGCAAAGCAGGCAATGGGGTAGGAGCAGTAATGGGGAAAGGAGAACTTCACACAAGTATCTTCAAAAGGAGGGTTAAACCCTCCCAGGTCTTTTTTTTTTTTTTTTTTTTTGTCTTTTTGAGACAGAGTCTTGCTATGCAGTTGAGGCTGGCCTTGAGTTCACTTTTGTAGCCCAGGCTGGTCTCGAACTCGCACCAATCCTCCTGCCTCAGCCTCCCGAGTGCTGGGATTACAGGCGTGAGCCACCACGCCCGGCCCTCCCAGGTCTTTATAAGACCTTTCAGCTATCTTGCTGCTTTCTTTCATGCTACTGTTATTCACTCTCCTCAAAATGGTTTGAGTAGCACTTTTATTTATTTGTCTATCTATCTATCTATCTATCTATCTATCTATCTATCTATCTATCTATCATCTATCTATCTATCTATCTATCTATCTATCTATCTATCTATCATTCTTCAAAGCCTTATTCCAGAGAGGCTTGGTCCTTGGCAGATGCCTTCCTCATGGTGGCCATCACGGAGCTCAGCTCCTCATGTTTCCTCTTGGCACGGATGTGCATCCTCACCCTTTTCTTAATGAACTTGAGGATGCGTTTGTCCTTGGAGACCTTCAGCAGCTCCATGGCATAGCACTCATGAACTTGGTATGTTTGGTGAGGTGTCCACAGTGGCCGTGCCTCAGTTTGCTCATATTCTTAGTCATCTGTGGCCCTTGCTGAGGTCCATGGCTCTGGCTGCTGTTCTTCAACAGTTCTTTGGCGGAAGATGAGTAGCACTTTCAAAGCCAAGTTTTTTTTTTTAATTTAATATTTTTTATTGTTTAAATTTAACAATGGTTATATTACATATTTTCATCATCAGATCAGTTTAGACTAATACATATAGGTATATAAGATTGATCAAACAATTAAACATTAACATTTTTAAATCAACATTACTTTTTTTTTCTTTTCCCCTTTCTTTTTTTTGAAAGTTGACATATTGCATATTATCCTCACAATCGTTCTACAGAGTACAGTGTGTGGGCATGACCCACCTCCCTACTGATGTTCAAAGCCAAGTTTTAAAGGTATTGAATTGTATGTACTGAAAAGTAGACAGTGGAAGCGTCCATAAATAGGTTTGCAGACAAATAAATGAGGTGATTTTTGCTCATTTGTAGTTTTCATTGTTTCTGGATGTTTATGATCACCCTTTGTCACATTCTTAATTGTTTTCAGAGTAAAAAAAAGGAGGGTTTTTTCTTTTACATTTTAGGGAAGGGTCTACAGGGTGTTCAGGGTCTCATTAGTAGGTCAGACTCATAGTGATCCACCTGTTCACAGCCTCCCAAGAGCTGGGATTACAGGTGCACGCTTCCATGCCAAGTCTCAATCACCATTTCAGCCTGCTCTGGCAGCGGGGCTGGCATGGCAGGCCCAGGGATGAAAACCCTGGCCCCTGTACCTGCTTGCAGGCACTTGAATCCACTGAGCTACTTGGCTGGCCCTAAAAGTTTCATATCACAAGTGCTGACAGCAAACACATTTGTGGCTTCAGAAAGGAAAGCTTCAGTCTGGAAACAAATAAATGTCTTTCTTTCTTTCTTTCTTTCTTTCTTTCTTTCTTTCTTTCTTTCTTTCCTTCCTTCTTTTCCAGCACCTGGAATGAACTCTAAAAGCAGGCGCTTATGCTGCTGAGCTATATGCAGAGGAGATGCTACATTTATAGATAGAGCCACCCATCTGGTGCTGTGGAGCCCATGCTCCAGACCTGTGGTGTATGGGATGGCTTTTTCTGAGTCCAATAAAGCCATTAATTGTTTTCCTCTTCCATTTCCCTTGATGCTGCAGCATAGACTTTGTATTATTAGTTAGATTTCAGAGGACTCAGAAAGGACCCACTCCAGATCTGAACTGTTTCCTTTGGTGACATTACTGGGTTTCATTTCAGCAGCCTGGAGGTTGCTGCACTCTATGTGGCTGGCTTTGTGTTAGCAGCCCTCCAGGGCCCTACAAATGAATTGGGGAGGCAAAACCTGAGCATACAGAACAGTAAGTGAACAATCAAGGCCAACCTGGGTAGTACTGGCTTTCAGAATAACAATTTGGACAATGCTGAAATCTATGTGGGCTAAAAAGCCAGAACTTTTAAAATTATTGCTATAATTACTATTATAACAACAGTGGCTCACATTTATTGAGCATTAAGTGTTCACCAAATGCTAAACAGTGTAAAAATCACTTTGTGTGCTTTCTCTGGTTTAATCCTCACAATAAAACTTATTATTTAGATACTTACAAAGAGAAAACAGTATGCCCTTATGATCCCCATTTTATAAAGTAGTTATGTAATTCAACTCAGTCACAGAACTGGCAAAGGCAGAAGCTATACTTTAATGTAAGGTTCTGTTCTTTGACCTTAAGCTATTTCACATATTACCAGAATATATGTAGGTATTGCATAAAAATATAGCAGGATGCAGCACATGAAATCTGTCTTTAATATGTACATAAATTCTAATAGGTAAACATGAAGCAGAAAAGCATTTTAACAGGAAAAACAGCACACCTATACCCTGAAGACAGGAAAGAGCATGATACCTAGGAGAAGCAGTGGAAGAGATTATGTGCAGAACAGAAAGTGTGTGCCTTGGAGGGAGTAAAATCCAGAGTTGTGTGCTCTGGATTTGCACAGATTGGTGTGGCACGGGAAGCTGAGTGGGACATGTGGCACAGGTATTGTTCAAGAGCATAAAGTCATATAAAATGAGGTGACCAAGGGTCTAAAGAACACAGCAGTCAGAGTAATGTGGTAATATTTGCCAGAGTGGCTCATTCATTCATCTACATCTTCCCTAAATTCATTCACAGTAGTGTTTGTAGTACCTAGCACATCTAAAACTTCATGATAAGAATTGTGGGAATTATAGAGAAAATAGGATTCCCCCTTACATTCTGAAGTCCAGGTGGGCATAACTTGAGCTGGGGTTGCAAGAATCTATCAAGTTGGAAGAAGGTGGTAAAAGCAGAGTTCTTTCAAGAATGATATATTCTAAATGGACTGCATGCTCAAGGTCAATATTTCTTTTTTTTCTGACTTAGTATCTAATTTTTGAGTACATGATTTATGATAGCTATTAAGAGAAAATGATGATTACTTGTAAGTCATAGGTATGAGTAAAGGACAGATAAGGAAATGACCTGAGATTGCAGAGTAGAAATAACTAGACATAAAAGGGAGGGAATGTCACAATTATTGTAGGCAAAGCAAAAGATACACATGAATTTTGTACTCAAGGTGAAAGCAAGGTGGAAACAACCAATATAGTAAAGAAATAACCTGCAGAATGGGAGAAAATTTTTACTAGTTATTCCTCAGAGGATTGACATCTAGAATACATACGGAACCCAGAAAAAATTAGGACCCCCAAATAAAGACCCAAGGAAAAATAAGCTACTGAAATGATAGCTACTTCTCAGAAGTCACATGTCCAATGATTGTATGAAAAATGTTCAACACCACTGGCCATGAGAAAGATGCAAATTCAGATGATACTGAGATTCCATATTAGCCCAGAGAGAATGGTTGTCATCAAGGAATCAAATAAAAAAGCTGATGAGGATGTGGAATTGTATATTGTTCTACACCATCACTGAGAGTGTAAATGAGGGTAAGCACTATGGAAATAAGTATGGAGGTTTCTCAAAGAACTAAAGCTGGAAATTCCACTCAGCCTAGCTATTTCTCTTCTATGTATCTTCCCCAAAGAGTGAACAACATCATATTACAGTGATACCCAGGCTTATGAACAATGAATTTATGATAGTTAGATCTTGGAAACAGCCTATATGCCCATCAACAAAAGAATGGATAAAGAAAATGTTGCCTTTATACACAAAAGATTACTACTCTGCCATAAGGATAAACGTAGACATTTGTAGACAAATGAGTGCACTTTAATACAATAATGTTATGTGAAATGAATCAGACACATAAATTTAAATAGCACATTATTTCTCTTATTTGAGAAACCCAAAGTATAAAAAGAGCAAAATAAAAGATAGGTGGTAAAAACTAGGGAGATATTCTTCAAGTTGTAAGAGGGGAACAAAAGCTGGGAGGAAGGACAGAAAAGGGACAGGGAAGGGAGAAAACAATTAAAATCTGTTGTGTGTGTGTGTGTGTGTGTGTGTGTGTGTGTACCCAGTCCTCACAAAGCATGCGACCATTAGGTAATGCAAGCATGTCCTAACAAAAAATGAAAATCCTAAAGCCAAAACCAATGTGGAGAAAAGATTGGAAGGTGATATGTAGTGAATACAGAAAGTTTAACTAGCACTGATGTATTGATAGTTTAAAGATGGAGAAAAATTTGAAAAGATATTTAGGACATGAAAACCATGAAGACTTGATAAGTGAACACGGTCGAGGAGAAGATGTCAGTGACACACTTATGTGCTATCTGTATAGCTGGGTGCTTGCCCAGAAGGGTCCATATACTGGTGGAAAAAGTATGAGCTTGGATGAGTTAGTTCATTTGCATGGATTCACAGAAAAGTCTCAATAAGGCAACCATATATGTGGTTCTTTCATATTTTAAAGGAAATGAAAGGGCTGGCCCAGTAGCTCAGTGGATTAAAGTGCCTGCTTAGGTAGATGCAGGGGCTGGGAGCTCAAGCCCTGGCCTGCCATGCCGGTCCCACCCCCGGTGCACCCTGAGATGGAGATTGAGACTGGGCTTGGTAGTACACACCTGTAATCTCAGCGCTTTGGAGGCTGAAAAACAGGAGAATCACTATAAGTCTGATATGTATAGTGAGACCCCATAGACTCTCTATTAAATACATACAAATAATAAAATAAAAATGAAGGAAATTAATGAAAACAATAAAAGTGATACACAATTTCACAAGATGATAGAACATTAAAAATGTTTATTATTATCTTCAAAGTATTTATTCAGATTACCAGATATAGGCATGCAAAATTGATGAAATAATATAAGCACTAACTGTCCCTTTAACTAATAATTGTATATGTGTTTCTTGATGTGCAGGAGATTTCCAAGGTGGATCTGCAGGTTGGCAGCTAAAATAGAAGATGGCCAAATTCTCTTTGTGGAGGCCTCAGCTTCCTGTGGTCAACAGTTAGAAGTACAGGTGCTGGGAGATAGCTTGGTGGTGTAAGTGCTCACCTAGGAAGTGCAAGGATCCAGGTTTGATCCCAGTACTGCATGCCATGCAGGCCTGGAAACTAGGTATGGTGGCGCATACCTGTAGTCCCAGTGCAGGGTGGCTGAGACAGGAAGATCGCTATGAGTCTGTGTAGTGAGACCCTTTATCAGACAAATAAAATAAAAGGAAATAAAAAATATTAGAAGTATGGAATCAAGACTCTGCCAATAAACATCCTTGTCATTTGAGCAAACTATCCATGCTATTTATATTTAGGGATAATAAAAAAAGAAGGGCATACTGGAATCATATCTACTACAATTTGATGGAAGAAATTTGATGAGTACCTGTTGTAGACAAAGTCTGCTACTAAACAATATAAAAGTTGAAATTTTAATGACACATCACTCCTGGTGATGTTCATAATCTACACTGCTAAATTATATGAAATCAGCACATTTGGTCCTCAAGTAATAAACAATAATAAAAACACCTCAGTGTGTTATTTGGCTTTTATTAAGTAATAAAGAGCAATAAAAGACTTCATTCAATTTTCCATAATCTATTTTCTCCTTCAGCAAAGGAGAGGTAGATCAGGACAATGCAAACTCAGGTAGCAAGGCTAATATACTCTAAAGAAAGGAAAGACACCACAGCCAAGTGTGGTGGTGCATGTCTATAATCAGTCAAGGGGGTCAATACAGGAAGACTGCCTGGGAAGCTCATTAAAACCCTATCTCAAAATTTTAAAATGCTGGGGGTAGAGTTCAGTGGTAGAGCACGCCTGGGCTTGTTCTCCCAGCACTAAATAAATGAACGAACGAACGAACGAATGAATGAATGAATGAATACATAAATATGTATAGAATAAGAAAGAGTTAGGTACTTGTTTATACAACTCAACTAGTAGACAAAGATCAGGTTACATTTAAGTGGACAATGATCCTGTGAGCAGAGATTTCCTGACAATCCTATCTTTTGTTTATATTCTCGTCATTGATTTTAATTGGAGAAATTCCATCATTATCAGCATAGATTATATTGTCATTTAAGATAGACTTCCTATAAGGAAATTGAGAGAAGAGAAAGAAATTTGAAATAATGAGTGAGCATGTTTAGTGTCAGGAAAACTAGCATATGCAGTGTAATTCTGAAGAAGTGATATGTCTGACATAAGATTTATATAGAGAATAAATGATGTCTACAATTTAATACTAACAATATTAATAACAATAATAACATTTGCAAGACAAATGTCTTCATTTTTAAAATGTGCAAAAGATTTAAACAGAGCTGGGGAGATAGCTCATGGTGTAAGCACCTGCCTGGCAATCACGAGGACCTGGGTTTGATACCTGGTACTGCATGACATGCCTGCCCAGCCCCAGGCTGGCCAAGCTGGCCACCAACCAGGTGTGGTGGTGCATGCCTATAATCCCAGTGCTGATGAGGCTGAAACAGGAGGATCACTATGAGTCCAAACTGCATAACCAGACCCTGTACCAAATACACACATTTAAAAAAAAAAGATTTAACTTTACCAGCCACCTGCCCTATTGTTTATCAACAAATACACTAAGGAAGGCTACATAAAATGGCTTTTGAGTCCTTGTTTATGTACTGTTTAGAGCCAGGTCCTTCGACTGGATTACCCCTACTCTGCTCCTGCTTGCCCAACAGAAGCTCTTCGTGGTGTCAGAGTTCTTGCTTGACCTTTATGGCCTACACACCCCCTTGCCAGCATCTTGTAATTTTATTCTCTGTGTAACCACAGTGTACTCTGAAAATCTATATTTTAGTACCTAGAACATAGCTAAAATTATGTGTTTATACTGGCTTCACCTACTACATTGTATTATTTCTCAAACATAAGAACTGTGTGCTTTTTCTTATTATAGCCTCACACCTACTACAACACCTTGTACTTAATGTGCTTTATATATCATAAATGAAGGGCTTTGCCCTTTGTAATTCCTCCAGAGTTACCTCTCTCATAGTTCCCACTCAGATCCCTCCCACCACAGCATGTGCTTCCCTAAGCAGTCCCAAGTTTAGATCAGGTGGCCTAAACTTGACTGCAAACTCCTTCACCAAGACGTTCTTCTGAAAACATCTGTTCAGTTAGCAAGACTGTTTCAATAATCTCCTTCATCTTGAGCATCTCTATCCTCACTTTAATTCTTCTGAAAGTGGCACTCCATTTTTTTGTGGACAAACTGTCCTCTGAAAAGGTATAAAATAATCTTTGAAACAGTTCCTTACTCTTGTTCACATATTCCATTTGAAAATTATACTTGAACTTTCTGTGGTAGTAACTATGACTTATAATCTCCAGCATCGAAAACACCAGATGTAAAGAGGCTCAGAATATCAAAATGTATTTAAATGTTGCTACCACATGTAATCTAGTAAAACTAATATCTTAGTCTTTCTTTTTCCAGTCATTCTAACTCTTTCTCTCCTCCTAATTCTTTTACTAAACTGGAACATTTCCACAAGAAATGGTATTTAAAATTTAATTTTTAAGACATATCTGTCTTAAAAGATCCCTTTCATCTAAGCCAGTCAAAATTTAAACTTAAATTTTTCAGTACTTTTAATTTTTAAAGTACTTTTTCTCTTCAAGTAGAGAAGGATTTCTTTGGGGAGGGCAGTTGGCTCAGGCTGCCTTAAGAGCGGATTTGGGGGATCAAACTGCTGTCTCCTGTGCCTGACTGGGATTGCCTGTGCAGGTGCTTAAACCACTGAGCTAACCCCAAAGCCCCCTTAATATTTAAGCAGATTAATAGATTTGTTTAGAAAAATGATCTAATAGAACAAAGAGCTATTTTTAAAGTTGTATGAGAGGCTGGACGTTGGTATGGCCATGTGGAAAATGCTTGGGAGTTTCCTAAAAAAGTTAAAAATAAAACCCCCATAGCATTCAGAATTTTTATTAATTTGTTTTCCGTTGCTCTGTTGAAAAGTCTGAGACAGCCTAATTTTGTAAACAAAGAGATTTACTTGGTTCAATGTCCTAAAGGTCTAAAGTCTCGGACTTCTTGGTTTAGTCTGCCAAAGGTGTCACTGTGGGGGTGCGTGTAGGAGAGGCGGAGCACACAGGAAAGTAGAGACAAGCAAGACTCAGGGTCAGGCTCCTTCTTGTGACATGTTGTTATTTTGAGAGTGCAAGAGTCCCATGTATATTACACTATTCCTTCCAGTGATCCCCAGAACAGAATAAAACAGAATAGAAAGCAATAGGTAGACAAATTCTGGATCAGTATCGGGGAAAATAAGTCAACCGAGAGGAAATGCTAATTTCTGGCAGAAGGTAGGAGCCTTTCCTCACAAGAAGTATTCAAACGCAGAGGGGAAAAGTATAAACAACTTGGCATGGATATTTCATTAAAACCTAGAACAATTTTTCAAACCAGTTGTATTCTGATTCTCCAAAATAAAGAATACGACATTGTATCAAGAAAACTGCCATGAGAATCTATCATGAATTATTTTAGAGGTTATGAATGGAGACTATTAGGCAAAACAGAAGTGGCAAAAATTAATTACTCCAGAATAGAATTTATCTTATGCTCCACTAGGAGTAGCACTCTTTACGTGAAAACTACCTTTATTAATATCACTTCATATCTACAAAGATTGTATTTAAATTCATTCTATTATCTTCTGCCTTATTGTGTTTTCTGTTGTTATTATAAAGTACCCTAGGCTTGACACTTTATAAACAGAAGAGATCTATTTGGCAAATGGCTTTGGCAGTAGAAAGTTCCGGAGCATGGAGCTGGCATCCCCTTGGGTTCTGGGAAGGGCTATATGCTGGAGAGTCAGTGGACATGCACATGAGCGCTTGTGTGGGCACAGCGGTCAGAGGCTGATTTGCTTAGTAACAAACCACTCTCGCAATTACTAACCACGCACATGATACATAACTCCTGCAAGACCTAACTCACCAGAGCGCTAAGCCAGTCTCTGGGGATGCTCCCCCACCTAGGAGAGCATTGCCCTCACGATTCAATCGTGCTGCATTGAGCTCGACTTCCTAAAGTTCCTACCATCAGCACTCACCTCAGTTACACTGGAGACTAGGACAGCGCCAGTTAAATATTTAAGGGACAAAATATATTCAAATCACAGCAGTCAAGTTTCTTTTTTAACCTCACAGAATTAAAAGTACTGCATGCTCGCATTTTTCATCCAAAATATAAATCAATGGGTCCTTATGAGTTGTTAATTAATACGACTTAACTGCACAATTATATAAGATAAACAGAGAACATTGCTCTGAAATATGCTCCTGTGTACATATGATAAAGAAAATGCAATTTGCTACCAAGCCCAAATCAAAAGAGAAGCCAAGTGGGGACGAGCAGAGAATGCTGTAACTATGCCAACAGAAAGCCGCTGTAGGAGGGCAACCTGGCTGCGTTCTCATCGTCCTGTTAATAACATATTGTAATATTCTACACTTCTGTAAAAATAGTTTCCAAAGAAGACGGGTCAGCTTGACAGGAAGCTAGATTGTGTCAATGTCATTTATACACTTCAAAGGAGCTCACTGTTTGGGAAGTATGCTAGCATTTTATCTTTTCATTGTTATCAGAAACAGGAGGTGATTCAAAGAGACACTATTTTTGGTGATAAAATATGATGGAAAAAAATCAGAATTTACTTTTGACAAAGGAAAAAGAGAAGTCATTCACATGGCTGTGAGCAGCACTGGCTTTGTAGCAAAACTAAGACCACCAGGGGTGAATGTTGATTTCGACAGTTGCTTTCAGCTAATCACTGACTAAACTCAAAAGCTGTTTCAGGCTGTTCCACCATATGCAGAAACCTAACTTCACAGGAAGAATGAATGCTGGGTCAGCTGGAATCGCACTAGAGTCCCATTTGTGCATCGCCTCCCTTTCAGACTCATACTGATCCTCTTGTTTTAGCCTCCCAAGTGCTCGGATCACAGGCACACACCACCACACCCAGTCTCAATTGCTATCTCAGTGTGTCCTGGGAGCGGGGCCAGCATGGCATGCCAGGAATCGAACCCTGGCCACTGTGCTCTGCCTAGGTGTCTTTTCTTTTTCTTTCTTTTTTTTCTTATTTTTTGACTTTGGACCTATTTTATTTATTTATAAATGTATCTGTTCATTTCTTCCTTCCTTCATATATCAAATGTTTATTAAATTCTTACTGTATGAAAAGTACTCACTAAAAAATGTTCAAAGAACATTTTTACTATATTCTTCTTTACAAAAAAAAACAAATGAAACTGTACCAAAGTTTAGCATTAAAGGTAAACATAGAATAAGCATTTTCTCCTATGACCCTAAAAGTAACTGTTCAGAGTAAGTAGGAATAAGAACAGGAGACCACAACTAGTAAGCATTCTCTTAGGCATTTTATGAAATGCTTATTAAAACAGAAGTGATTTTGCCTGCTGTATAACCTTTCTTTAAAAGAAAAAGACCTTTTAGTATACTAAACAGATTACCAGTGAGTGACACCTTCTGTTTTAGGCCATTTTAACTCTATAAATTACTTTAATTCTTTAAAAATTAGGCAGGGGCCGGCCAGCTAGCTCAGTGGATTAAAGCACCTGCTTAAGCAGCTGCAGGGATCAGGCTTCCATCCCCAGTGTGCCACACGGGCCCCACCCCTGGGGCATGCTGAGAGGGCAATTGAGACTGGATGTGGTGGTGTGCACCTGTGATGCCCGAGCTTGTGAGGCTGAAAACCGGAGGATCACTACAGGTCCATTCTATGCAGTGAGACCCTGTGGACCCTGTGGACCCTGTGCCCTATACTAAACACATGTTAAACAAGAATATATATATATATATATATATATATATATATATATATATATATATATATATGACATGGGCCTGGAAAGATAGCAGTTTAAAGAACCTACTTAGACAAGCTTAGGCAACTGCAGAGACTGTGGTTCAATTTCTGGTACCACATGCCCTGCCAGCCTCAACCCCAGGGTGGGCTAAGCTACCCACCCCCTCAAAAAATTAGGCATGATCCTTTGGCATTATTAACTACAACATCATAGACTTATTTATGTGGGTAAATAATAATGACCTATGTTCACCTATACATCATAAAACCAGAAACATAAGGAAGAAAATAGGGTCCTCTATAAATTATGCATGTGTTTCGTTTTTTATTTATTTATTTATTTATTTATTTATTAATCAAACCCTGGCCACTGTGCTTCCCTAAGCAAGGGCTTAGTCCACTGATCTATATGACTGGCCTTTTTGTAGTCACTTTTTTTTTTTTTTGCCTTTTTGAGACAGGGTCTCACTATGCAGTTCAGGCTGGCCTTGAGCTCACTTTTGTAGCCCAGGCTGGTCTCAAACTTGCACCTATCCTCCTGCCTCAGCCTTGTGAGTATTCTAATTACAGGTGTGTGCCACCACGCCTGGCTACTGTTTTATTTATTTAGTTATTTATTTATTTATTGGTACCAGGATTGAACTCGAGACCTTGCACTTGCCAGTCAAGCATTTATTCTACTGAGCTATGTCCCCAGCCCCCGCATTTTATTTGTCTTAATCTTGAAGTCATTTGACCTATGAACTAGCATACAATTTGTCTCTCTTCTAAGAGTATATTAGTGTTTTGAAATGGCTTTTTTCCTCCTTCCCTACATATCCACCTGCCCAGAATTTCTTCCTTCCATCGCTCAGAAAATTAAGAATAAAAGCGTAGTAAGACTTGGTCAAGAAAAGCTGCTCCTTTCCAACCTCATGAAGCAGTCAACCAGTCGTGTCTCGATTCTGGTGCTCTGATTTGCCACGAGTTGCTGTTTTTTTTTTTTTTTTTTACCAGAATTCAATTTTCTTCTTTTGGAATTTGCTCCACTTCTCAGTTTATAGGACACAGTTCAATCTTTATTCAGTCAGGGATTTACTTCATGATCCTGGAGAAATGATTAATGAAGCAGTGGTTAATAAATAAACTGTTTTTTCAGTTTTTTTTTTTTTAATTTTATGTATTCAGCATAGGGTCCCACTACACAGCTCAGACTCTTAGTGATCCTCCCATTTTTAGCGTCCGCAGCGCTGGGATTACAGGTGTGCGCCACCACTCCCGGACTCTTTGCTAGCTCAGCACACCCAAGTGTGGGGTTGGTGTGGCACTAGGTAATGGGATCGAACCCCAGTTGCCGTGCTTTCCCAAGCAGGTGCACAAGCCCTTAGTCCATTGAGCTATCCCACCAGCTCTTAAACGATGCCTATTTATGGACTCATGTCTTAATCTACAGCTTTAAGATATACTATCATACCCCAAATAATTCTTTTAGGTCTGGGGGGATAGTTCAGCCGTCTAAGTGCCTTCCTGGCAAGCTCAAGGGCCCAAGTTGGATCCCTGGTACCACACACCATTCTGAGTTTGGAATTCCAGGTGCACTGTGCCTGCCACCGATAGCAGGTGTGGTGGCACATGCCTAGAACCTCAGTACTGGGGAGGCTGAGACAGGAGGATCACTAGGTGTCTCAGCTGCATAGTGAGACCCTGTATCAAAATAACTAACTAAATAAATAATTATTTTATCCCCATTTTAGGACTGAAAATGAAAACTGACCTAGTTAATTGATTTGTACCTGGAAGTTTCATATTATACATTAACTGGAACATTTTGGTTTCATCAGGACATTTAATCATCTCAGAGAGTACAACAGTGAGCACAAAGAGACTGAGAACATCACAAAGTACCAAGGATATGGCCGCCAGATGCTGGTCAGAGGAGAATAAATCCTTCTAGTTTTAATGGTGTCTGAAAATATTTAGAAATGAAGTTCACAATAGTGCACTCTCTTGTACCACGCAGTGCCTGGAAGTTTGGAGATTGATGAAAGCATCTAGAATATAAAAATAAGAGTTAACCATTAGTGAAGATGTGGAATTAGGAGTTGATAGGGGTTGAAAACAAATGAATGTCAAGAGAAACCTTGGCACATTTCTTGACCAATAGTCTCAACAGAAACAATTTACAAACCTAGAGTAATGCTGAACTGTGCATGTTCTGAAAAGGAAAATATAAATACATAACTGAAGTAAATGCATTGTTTGGTTCATGTAAAAAATACACCTGGATATTTTTATCAACAGTAAAAGTGTTTTGCCTTTTTTTTGTCCAGTAAAAATATATATACAAAGTCTGCACAATCTTTATATAAGTATGGATGTGAGTCATCTGAATTGGAGCTGACATTCTCCATTAAAAAATCACATTGTAACAGAAAAGACCATCACCCACCACCACCCAGCTAGTGTGCTTCAGTTGTCCATAGAATTTTTCCTATTGAAGTTCCAATTGCTTCTTTCTCCTGGAAAAGGCTGGTCACTGCACACACAGCTGGTCACCATGGTGCATATTGTAAGACTCAATCAAAGTCAGCCAAGTACTCTGCCTTTATACTTCTACTTGCAGATCCCATAAAAATTCCCTCCCTGAGCCTCTGGGGACTGACATTCTTAGGAACAATTGATTCCTAGTTAGTGCCCAACCCACGATCAATAAATAAATCTGCTCCAAAATTCTGCATGTTTCAGTTTGCATAGCTGTAGAAAGCTAAATACTACATGGCCTGCCTCATAAATCATACTATATAAGCCATGAGGCTTATTGGCTTCCTTTTATACATAGTCATAGGTAAGTTTAGAGAAACTATCCATTAAGCTTTTACTTGTACCCAGCAAGGCACAATGAATTGTCCCTTTATGCAAAAGCTCAATAATTTTATCAAAGATTTAACATTTATATGTATTATTTTAAAAGTAAAATATAGAAGCAATTCTAATTCCAGGTAAAAATATATCTTACAGATACTAAGTCAATGATTCTTATATTTTAGTGTACATAAAATTTATGTAAGTACCCAACAAAACAGGAAAATTCTGCAACCTCATTTTGGTCCACCTGGGCAGGGTGTCTGAAGTTGCTCAGATGCCGCAGATGCAAGGAGCCTGGGGACCGGGGTCCGTGGGAAGTTGGCGGTGAGGGGCTTCGGAAAAGACAGGAGTGACCAGGATCAACTGCAGAGCAGTAGATTTGAGATGATTCTGTGAGATCAAACTTCACAGACAGCTGGGACTTAAAGAGAAAGGAGGCTTTATTCTTGGAAGAAGGAAAGGCTTGAAGAAAAGCATGAAGTTGAGAGTGATTACGACACAGGAGGCTGCTGGCTGTCAAACATCCTGGGCAATTGTTTAGCTTTAATACAGATACAGAAACCTTCTCTCCCTCTGCCTGAAATTGATTTTCATATTGTTTTTGTCTATCCATCATGGTCAGCGACAAAGCCCAGGGCTTACAGTCCAAAGGTTTTTCAAAGTAGGTGCCTTTGTACAAATCTCAGACTTGAGGAGGAGTGTTTAGTGTCAAATGACTAGGGATGATTCTAGACATATGACATAGTACAAAAAAATTGCCTTAGGAGCCAGGGAAAAAATGTTAAACCATGCTGTAACATTGTTATGCTACTTAGTAACTAGAATATTTTACTTTGCCTTTTTGAATTTTAGTTCCTAAATGTAAAAATTGCAATTAATGATGACAGTGTCAATATGTGCAACTTGCACTGGATTTTGAAGATTAAATGAGCTGGTGAATATAAACTCCCTATACATAGTGGACAACAATAAAATCAATATTTGTTGTTTAAAATATTTATAAAACCTTTTCTCAGTGGACTGATCTATGATCATATCCTGATATAATTCAACTCAGATAAAACAGCATAATACTCATATATTAAAAGATTTGTTCCTCTGTAGAAAGAGGTAAAATTTGACAGTGGTGACTAATTTGTCCTCAACATAGAATTGTATAACATGAGGCAATTTGAAAGATGCCTTAAGATATGCTTGAGAGAAGCCAGAACGCCCCTGAGAGCTTCATGTCCTGGTGACTTGTACAGATATTAATCTCACATTAATTATTCATGGTTAATGTGAATCATATTATGAGATCTTTTCTGTCTGAACAGTGACAGAGAAAATCAGTGAAGATCAGGAGAATGGAGGAGCCCTGTGTAGTTATGAACACTCAGAAATACTGACCTTGCGTTTGCCTCAGCCACAATATTGGGACCCTGGGCGCCTTTCTCTGGGGAGATGTGGGCACCAGAGAGCAGCAGCTGGGCATGCAAGGGGGCACTGACCAGCATCAGGCACCTTTCCCTCAGCTTCGTCTGGCTCATGTGCCACTTCCCTGCACACCCTCAGTTTTGCTAAATGTCGCACAAATACCTTTTTAGTTTTGGTGTCATCTCACAAAGTAAGATTCTCTGATAAGAAAGTGAAGTTCGCATGATCTCACCTGGTGGCTAAGAGAAATCTGGAACAGAAATAGTTTCTTCAAAAAATAGGGGGAAAAATACACACCATGGATTATGCAGCATGTTAATAGTGCTGCAACTACTTCAGCAACTTCAGGAGTTCCTTTATTTTATTTATTTGTTTATTCATTTTTGGCAAGACCAGGATTCAAACTCACGACCTTGTAATTACCAGGAAGGCACTTGTGCCACAGAGCTATTTCCCCAGCCAGCAGTTCCTTTAACGTACTTTTAAACACTATTTATTATATCTACTTATTGTTACTGTTTATTTCTATCATCATTCATGCATTATTTGCCCTTTTTTAATCTAGAGAAAACTGAGACACAATGTGTCTTTTAGAATTTTTTTCTTATTACAATCCTTATTTTCCTAATGTAATTTGACTATAAATTTATATTTTTCTTGAGGAAAAAACTTTCTAATTTACATTAATATAGCGAGGGTTGACTTTTTTTCACTTGACAGGAAAGAAAAAGAGTTCCACTGCTACAAAATTGGAATAAATTCTAAATACTGACCACAGATAACATGAAAATGAGGTTACTTGTGTGAGGAGGAGCTTCCTATATTTATTATTTTTATTCTTGTTTCAGAACCTTTGTTTGTTTATTCACTAATTTTTATGACCTGCTCAGCCTGCCCCAAGGGCAGGGCTGGCACAGAATGTGGTGCCGGGGATCGAACCGCGGTCCCTGAAGCTGCCCAAGCTTCCCCAAGCAGGCACTTTAGACCATTGAGCTATCCTGCCGGGCCCGAGGAGCTTCCTATAAATTGTAGGAAGTCTGAGAGGTTGATTGCTTGAGATCTGTTGGGTAGTTACTTGACAGCACAAGAAACAAACCAGAGAATGCCTAACCCCAGGAATTTTGTAATCTATTTCCGTATCATTTTGGAAAAGCTCCCATCTTCACACATGCCCTCACCCCCACACATAGAAGGCTCTCATGACTCATTTCTATGCAAATTTCTTGATAATTACATAATCAATATCAGCACATTAGTAGCAACTCATGCTTGCAAAATTTGTCGTAAAGGAGAGAGCTGATACAACACTTTATGGTTACCTTTGGTTGCCTATCAAAATAGGCAGTAGGGTCTAAGAGATATGTAGAACTTTGCTTGAAACATACAGGGAAAAAAATTACCATTAATTTTTTAAAAGGCTGCCTCAATACTTGATTTGAAAACATTCAGGAAAACCCATCAGCACTGAAAATAGTTTCTTTTTCCCAGGGTCATACTCTCAAGTTACTATTTCAGTTTAGACACTGCCGGTACACTTTCTTGGACAGGTGTTGGTGACCATGTTTGAAACACTCGTTACAGGAAGTTAGGGAATTTTCCTGGCTACTATCCATTTAATGACTGCAAAATAAGAAAGAAAAAAACAGTTTTGCTTTTTAAAAACCACATGAGCAAATGGTCTTTGATGGCTCATAAACACTTGGGCTTATCTCTGTGTTTTAATTGTGATAGTAAAGCAATAAAAACGAGATTTAATTTTAACTAATATCAGTCTGTGTAGGGTAGTGAGTGAAGATGATGTGCTGGAAAAATATTAAACCAGGTCAGTTATTTAACATCTGCCTTATTTTGAGGAGAGCACCACTGAAGCCACCTGCCCTGGATCATGAAACTTCTCAGTTACATCTTAATTTATCGCCGGCTTCTCCTTATAGCTATCACGGTGCTGGGTTTCCTGCCACTTCCTCTCATCGTCCATGCGAAGGTAGGGGGGCTTGGAGGACAGATAGGTGCATCTCCTGGCCTCTTAATGGTCCTTTCCTGGCGTCGTTTAATTAATTGCTTCGCTCAGCCCTGAATGAATGCTGATTCTTGTTACTTAAAGTTAGGATGGTGGCACACTGTGTTCTGTCTACTTTCCTCCTCTTTAATGGTTAATGTTGGCCTATTCTCAGGATGACTATGTGGAATAGTTAAACATAATAGTTAATGAGAATTGCTTTCTACCTGCAAACTAAATGAAAGGGAGAACAAATGAAGCGCAACCCTCAAGGTCTTGTTTAAATTATTAACCCCCAGGAATCATCATGGCTGGCCCAATCTCTTTCCTTGAAACCAGACAGCTATGTAATCCTGGGGAAAAGAGCTAGAGGAACAATTCAGAGTCTCAGGGCTCAAGAAAACCTAAGTTTCTTGTTAGTTCTACGGCTTGTTGTGGGTTATAGAACTTCCTAGAAATTTCCTTTCTTTGTTGATAAGAAGACTTTGAAAGCATAAAGTAGTTTTCCTTGGTTAGCTGGCAAATCTTATAAATCATTGCAACATGTTCTGATCATTTCAGGTTTTCACACCTGTAAACATTTTTTACTTTGCCTTAAAAAGTAGTCAGTCCTAGGCCAGGGAGATAGCTCAGTAGAATAAGTGTTTTCTTGGCAAGCACAGGGTCCTGAGTTCAATCGCAAGTACCACAGGAAAAAAAAATAGTCAGAATAATAAGCTTAATGTATTTTTAATCACTTAGGAAAATTTATTCGAATTAGCACTAGGGAGCCCTTTTCTCCCTTTTTTTTTTTTTTTTTTTTTGCCAGCTACAAGTGTTACCTGCTGGTAAAGAATAGGCTCTAGACCCAGGCCACGAGCCCCAGGTCCTAAACTTGCTACTTACACATGACCTGGATGAGTTGTACAACCTCCTTGTGCATTTGTGTTCTCATATGTAAATGAGGATTGTAACAGGTTTGTTCTGAGAATTAACTGAGCAGAAGCTCATGAAGCATGTACTTGGAGCAGTGTCTGGTACCCTGTCAATGGGGTAGCACAAGTCTCCTCACTGACTGACACAATAGCCAGGGCAATGCCCACTATCCTAAAATGCACAATCCTTTCAGTGTATGAGACCCTAGCTGATGTTCTTCTCTAGCAAATGCCACTTATTATAGTAAAATAGGATCACATAAATTGTAAATGCTGAGTACTCCAGGCCTTCTCAGAAGACTGTCATTTTTCCAGCAATTCATGTGAAACAACACAATGTTCTTTTAGATTCTGTGGAAACTCCCTCATCTGTCAAATCAGGGAAAGGATTTACCCCGAGACTTGGCTTAGGGCTGTTTACTACACAGTGATGTCTTCCCACCACAGCGTACCGGGTTGCAGCATCTCTGGCCTTCAGCAATGGCAGCAATGTGATGTTAGCAGCCACACATGTGACAAAATCCAGTCACAGTCATAAGTGCTCTCATCTGAAACTCTACCCCAAAGTACTTTGAGGCCCTGTTGCTCCATCCTATATGCATCATGACCTTCTGTTTCCAACTCCCCAACTCCATGGGCCTCCTAGACCTCATCCTTATCTTGCAATAGTCTAGCTTCTACTTGGACAGTGCGCACATTTCAGTATTTCTATTCTCAGTATAGGCCTTTCCTTATAGGAGAGAAAATGAGAAATTAAGCTAGTCAAGCTAAACTTAGGCCTTACTACATTGTCATCTGTGCTGCTCTTTCGTGTATAAATACATTTTACTATCATGTATAATTTTCAGAAAAAAATGAATATAGACCAAAAAAGACGACACAAATAAGAAAATTATGCTTTGAACACATGATTCATTAGCTAGAAAGAGTATCATTGCTAAGAAATGCATTCAGTGATTTTTTTCCAAGATGGCGTGAGCAAAAGTACATCAGGTCTGTGCACCTCCAGGCTCCTACTGTCACACTGCATTTATAAATGTGGCCCTCTTTTCTTCTAATCAACTCACTTGGGAGTACTCAATCAATTGAAGAGGAGGAATTTTTCCTACTACAATAACATAATTTCATTTCTAGACATTTAAATGCATATTTAATCATTCAATTAGCTGCTGATTATGTTTGAAGAATACTGCTTTAGCCCTTGCTTACAACAAAAGCAGGGCATTTTTCAGAGTAGTATATCAATCTTTGGAGAGCTTAAAATTTAAACAAAGCTTTCTCTGACATGGATACTAATCAATTTAATTTTATGTCCTTCAACTGAGATTATCAGTGGATGAATAAGCTTAGAGAGATTTAGTAATAAATTAAATGATTTATGTAAAAAACTAAAGAAATAGCTTTCAAAAATGCAATAAATCTCCACCGTGCAGGATCAACAAAAGTGAATTATTGACAGGTGTTTTCATTTTTCTACTGGTTGTTGAATTGCTGTTATATGCTGCTCCTCAGTCCTACCTGAATTCTACCTCTAGTCAAAAAAGTATCATCCATAAATAGAATCTCTGGGAATATTTTCAAAGTAGTCCTAAAGGGAACAGCAAAAGGCTGACCGTTCAGAGCACTGTGCCATCTTCTTTTGCACATTATCGTCTTTAACCTTCACTGCGATCCAACAAGCCATTCCCTAGGTGTTAGCCTTGTCATTTTACATCCCAGAAATGATACTCAGAGACATGAAACTTTAATAAGGGTCCTCTTGCTGCTTCTTGTCACGACTTAGAATTCATTCTATAGAAGTGGTTTTGTTCTAAGATTTTCTACATTTTAGAAACTGTATTTGAAAAAAACCTGTATTTGTACAAGTTTGCAATATATGAAATTTCCATTCATCTTAGGGAATAGGTGCATGTATGCAGCACAACTTGATTCTTTTTCACTCCCCTTCCCTCTTTCCTTCTGACCTCCATCTCTCCATCTCCTTTCCCCATTTTCATCATTATTGTTATTAATTATTATCATTATTTTTTAAACTCATGTTGCTGACATAATGCTTAAATTTATTGTGGGTGGTTGGTACATTTGCATGACAATCTTAAATCTCTTTAATTCCCCTTGTCCTCCATACCACCCCTTGCCCTCAGGCTCTTGGGTCACTTCTCATTTGCAAAAGGTCTATCTCCATTTCTTTCTATTAATCTTTTATTGCACTCCTTATTTGTACTTTGCCTTATTGTGGCTTGTTCATCATTAACCAACAAGTCAGACCTCTTCATTATCATGTTTCCTAGACAGGTCTCATAGCAGAAGAGGTCGACATTACCCGTCTCCTCAGCTGATCTCAAGTTACTGAGTGTCTTTGAGCCAGTCCATTTCAGCAGTGCTAACTAGTGAGGACGGTGGTCTGAGACCCGTCAGTGGACTAATGAGAAGGGTGTGATTTGCTGAGCATTCTGAATCCCAGTACATGAGTGGCTGTGGAGGCTTGTCAGGACCTTCTGCCACTTGTGCTGGCATCTGTGTCTGAACACTCACTATGAATTAGACACTGAGTTGATACCTTAGTATCTGTTGTTAGAAGAAACATTGGGATTGTGATTTTCAGGATAATATTTTAGAACCACATCATCCTAGAATCTTAACAGGTATAAATCAAATAGAAGCTCAAATTTAGTTCTTCTAAACCCACTGTTATTATTATTATCACTCAAACTTCGCAAGTTAGACATAGACACAAATAGAAATGAGGTAACCAAAATCTCTAGGGACAGATATTGCCAACCAGTATCTGTCAGAGTCTAGAGCCCGCGATTTCAATTGTGACTGAATGTCTGTGTCTTTATAGCTTCTGTAGTGATAAGAATATATCTAGTATGTTGATTTAAATCAGCCTTTGCTAAAGAAATTCTGTTTTCTTATTGATTTACATTAAAGAATTAGATGAATTCTTTTGAATCATCACCTAAACATAGTAGTTATCTTAGTTCTTCTTCAATTAGTACTAAATGATTATAAAGCATATAGCATAGTTGCTATTATTTGAGTGAAATAATTACACCGTTTTTTTTCATTTGAAGAAGAGATTTCCTAATTATTCACATATAAAAACAAGCCTATGTTACATGCCACAAGTCTACTGATAGCCTGTATGTATAACTATTTTTTATGACTACCTCTAGCATTCTGGTTTTCTTTCTCTTTTCACCATGTTACATGCCACGAGTCTACTGATAGCCTGTATGTATAACTATCTTTTATGACTGCCTCTAGCCTTCTGGTTTTCTTTCTCTTTTCACTACATTTCAGTGCTATTTTCTTAATTTTTCTTTGTGTTTCTATTCATAAAGTAAAAAGATGAAAAGAATGCCATGTTTGTTTTAGCAGTAATGGGAGAAAAGACTTGAAGAATAGGTAGTGTCAACTGAATGTATTTCTCTCAGATACACCATTCTCAAGTTCAGCTACTAACTAAAACTCCCTTCCATAATAAGGAAACAATACACACACACACACACACACACACACACACACACACACACACACACACAGGTATTGAACAGAATTCTCTAGCTTATGGTTTACCAAACTCAGTGTAGACTTCTATTTTCTCAGAGGTGCACTAGCTTCTTGAGAAATATGTGCTTTATAGTGAGACAGGCTCACGGAGCAAGGGGGTCGGTAGATTGATGCAGAAGAGAATCCATCCTGACAGAGCTCAGAATGAGGGAGCAGATTTGGGAGGCTCTGCTTCCACAGCCTACCTGCCCAGCCCTGCCTGTGTCCCTTTCACAACAGACTTTGAAGGTTAGGCGGCAGATTGAAATCAGATAAAAATAAATGAGGATTATATATAGTACTAAATAAAAATAATGTACACATTAGAGAAATAAAATAATTGTGAGGAAATCTAAATTTTAAAAACGTGAGAGATACAGCGGAAAAGGAGAGTTGGTGGTGCAAAGACCTGTTGTAAGGAATGAACATGAGTAGGAGGGAATGCGAAAGAACAGGCAAAAGAGTAATTCCAAGAAAACCCGTACAGCATTTAAAGGGCCAAGCCAAAAAAAAAAAATAATAAAAATAATGATTATTTTAACAATATTTGGATAATTTTTTAAATGTGAGTTTAAAAAATATTGTAGAAATTTTAGATAAATGAGAAACATATTATAAATGCTGAACATTTTAGGCACCAAAGAGTATCGAAATACTAAAGGCCAAGAAACTTTTTTTAAAAGAGAAAAATTAAGATCAAGCAAACAGCAATGTAGCAGATAAATGAAACCAGAATACTCAAAGTTCATATCTTTTTCATTTGACAAATAATTCATAAGAGCTTTCTAAAGTCAAACTGTTAAGTTTTATAACATAAGCCAAACTTTAAGTTAAGGTTTCTTTTTTCTCTTTTTTTTTTTTTTTTTTGAGACAGGGTCTCATTATGCAGTTCAGGCTGACCTTGAGCTCACTTTTGTAGCCCAGGTTGGTCTTGAACTTGCACTGATCCATCTGCCTCAGCCTCCTGAGTGCTGGGATTACAGGTGTGCGCCACCACGCACGGCTAAGTTAAGGTTTCTGCCTTCACAAAACTTACAGAATTGCTGAAAAGTTAATACATATGCTAACAGACATTCATTATAAAATGAGTACATATATCTATACATATATACATAAAAAGTGATTGAAGAACAACATTTGTGTTATTGTTGTCTGGTTAAAAGATGACTAAAAGACAAAGTGTTTGGGGTTCTCTATGCCATCCATTTCCCCAGTCCATAATCAATATCTGTCCCCCACTTTAATAATTTCCAATTTAGCAACATTTTCCAATTTACAGTGTCTAGTGCAACCATTCCTCTACCTTTATACATGTTGTACCCTTTTTAATAAAAATATATGTCTATGTCTTCTTTAGAAGACACTATTCTTCTATAAGACACTGCTCTTCTATTCTTCCGAGGAAGAGAGGTCCACAGGAGCTAAGATGTTCTCACTGCATTCCTTTGCACTATGCATTCCATTTGGGGCTGTCTTTGCCTCACTTTCTAGACTATAAGAACCTTAAGAGTATGAACTATATTGCTTGATTTCTGTCTCATCCAGCATCAAACAATGATGGCCACATATAATAACTATTCTGAGTGGGTGGGTGAATGGTCTCACATGGCAAAGGACCTAATACTTATACTAGATCTTTGATACAAAGAGAGCTTTAAATATAGTGAGATGTAACAGAAGGGTCTTTTATTTTTACAAATTTTGTTTTTCCATCCATGATGGGCTTTTTAATGCTTTGTTTCTTAATAATAAATGTGAATGCAACTGTGAACCTGATAATAATTTTAGAAACCACAATGCTCTCTGTTTTTCAGCCAAATTAACAGTCAGAAAGGTTAAGAAATTTGCACAAAGTCACATGAGTCCATAAAGTGAAAAGAGTGTATGAGCAACAATCGTTTGTCTCAAGAGCCCACCATGACATTGCTCTTCAACTGTATTTACGTGAGGACCTTAGAAGCTATGCGCAGCTTGCCCAGCCTCTTTGTTCCTGCATTTGGGATCATAGAGGACACTGGACTATAGAGCATCCTTGACTCACCAAAGATAAATATTATATCCAAATTACGTGTTCATTGTTTTAAATTGCTGAGGGTAGTGAAGATTTATGAAAGCATAACCTGGCCTCACTTGACCTATCTATTATATGCTGAAACATTTCCTAAGTCACTGTCATGCTACCTCTGGCTCATTTCCTGATTTATAAAATGAGCAAGCTTTCTTTCAAAAGGTTCCAAATGTCATCTGTAAGTCAGTTCCCATTAGCCAGAGATTTTTGTGTAAAATCCCCATCTCTCGATTGGGAGGCACAGGAGGCTGCATGCGTGGCTGACCCCAAGGCTGACTTGTCGCCTACATTCTGATCACAGCTCGTACATGGTCAAGGTGGAGAACTGTGTGAGTCTGTGTGAGTGGGATGTCAAAACCATATCTCTCTGGATGCAGAGGTTGAGTGAAAAAGAGGAACTGAAAAAGTTCCCATGGCAATTGGCATAGTGGGGCTATGGATTGTACATAGAGCTACATGTTCCGTCTGAAAAGTAACAAGAAATATTAGCTATTGTTCCTTAGCATTGTACTTGTGCCTCTTCATACTTTTCATCTTCCAAGATGACAGCATGTCAAAGAACTTTAAACTTTGCAATTAATATCATAGTAGAGGTAGTTATATCACAAACCATATAAAGACCTTTACAGGTTCTGTCAGATAATAACAGTGTGTTTCTTTTAGAATGGGTGATTTTTCTTATTTCTTAATTGCCCTGCGTTCTCTTTAGAAAATCAGTTGCAGTGAGTGAGGCCTGTGATCAGTTCTGCTTTTATCATGCTGTGCCATGAGGATATTGTACCTACATATGAACCAATTCATCAGCCAAATCACTTGCTAATATCAGTCAGTGTGTCATTACAAAAACAAGGAGACTGTATTTTAAAGAAGAATTTATAGTTCAATTCCATCTAGGTCTATAATTTAATAGAAAATCAAGGTGATTTTTAAATATAATTAGCTGCTTGTCCTAAGATAACTTGACAGGCAGAACTTTGTAAGGCAGGAGTCATTATTCAAATTGCCCGGTCCTGGTGGTACTTGGCTTCTCCAGCCCCTTAGCAAGTGTCTTGGTTGGACACACGTACTTGAGATGATTAAGACAAATACATCTATGGCACAGTTAAGTGTGGGTGGAAGGATGGACAATTCCAGCCCCGGAGAATTTGCCTCCACAGGTAAGCATTTTGGTTCCAATTATGTTTGTTGCCAAAAAATATGTGGGCTCTGGAGAATATGCAAAGATGTTTGTCCAGTGAGGTAAGGGGCAGAATATTTGCGTGCTAGAAAAATAGGAAAGAATAAAAGAAGAAGAAGCAGAAGAAAGAGAAAGAGATGCTAAGAAATCACAGAGGTAGGATAGACATTGTTTTACATGTAGATCAGATAAAGGATTAAGTAGAAAGACTGCAGATACAAAAGTAAGAACCTGTGGGCCAACGTCCCCAGCCCCCCAAGTAGTTCTGAGATCAGAATCAGGCCAGTGGTTGAGTGAAAAAGAGGAATTTAAAAGTTAGAAATAAAGGACTTAGGAGTAGTTTTTTTTTACAGATATAAAAGAAAAAGATCTACACTCACCAATTCCCCAGGTGTTTTGTTGGAAATCAGCAGTACCCAGTCTCTGTCAAGATGACTCTGACATTAGGCCCCTGACAAGCTGGACGGCTGGGTCTGGGGTCCTAGCAGGAAGTGAACTCCAGTTATCCTGATTATACCCATTCTTGACTGGGAGGTAGAGACTGGGAAGTAGAGACAACTGTAGAACTACCAAGCAAGCAAGAATGAATATAGAAGGCAAAGAATATGAATTAAACAAGTACCACTTAGGAGAAATTAGAAAATAGAGATTCCAGATGAAACAGGAGAAGGAAGAAAGATTCAAAAAAATCATCAGACATGAAAACACTACAAATAGAATGAAGAAAAACAAGAATATCAGCAAGTGTGCCAAAGAAAGTACCCACAAAAAAGAAAAAACATTAGTTTTCAAAATAGAAGTATAAAGCAAGAATAAGTGAATATAAAATATAACTCATTAGATGCTCTAGAAATGAAAGAATAGTCATGGAAATTAAAAATAAATAAACAGATGTGTTATGTTTAAAGTTTCAAATGCCTGTAACAAACCAATGTGTCCAGAGGCAAACTTTTTCCTTTGTTTTAGTTACCATTACAGATGAATCTTAGACATCACCTTATACTCAGGCAGTTTATTGTAACCGCATTTATGTATAATCAAGAAAAATGGCAGAAACAGGTAATACCAGGAGCTGGACACAGTCAGATAGCCAACTGACCAGGCAGACTCTGTCTGCAAGGATGTCGTTCTTGGAGTCTGAGGGGCTGGAGTCTTATGCCCATTCTTGTACTTGTACTCAGCCTGAGCCACTTACCAGATGCTTCTGGATCTGTTACTAGGTGTCTCTTTCATAAAGAGTGTTTAAGACATGCTTGTAAAGTGAGTTTGTTTTCAACTGTCCTGGGATGTCTTTTTCTCCTATAGAATCCAAAAGCAGATTGCAACATACAGCTGGCACACAATATCAGCTCTGCAAGATGCATGAGACAGATCTCAGTTTGTCATTAGTTGTAGTGTCTGTTACAGTATACTATATCTGATACCCTCACCATGATGCCACTAACAATTTTGAGGCTATTCAACCTTGAAAATGTACCCTAGAGCCAGTCAATTATTGAGAAATAGCTCCTCTTCAGGAAAGTGAGGAATCACTAAGAACAGTGCCTGAAAGAGAAGACCCTGAGCAACAGAACATTCAATGCCCTGGTGGCATGGATGCTAACCAAAAGTCTAAGTCAAGGCAAATAGAGGAATTTTCATTTTTGATATAGGTAATGAACCAATGCTTACTGATCTGGGTTAGTTTGAAGTCATGGACCACCCATGATAGCTAGAGAACATCGTTCATCCATCAACAGCAAGAGGCATTTACCATGGAATAAACTTGTCAGGGAAGTTGACAGATTGCTAAGAGCTATGTGTGGACTAAGACTGTGGCCCCCAACAGCCAAGGGGCATCAGTGGAGCTCTCAAGACCCATGCTTTTCAGTTGTACCTAACAGGATATGTTATTGGCTCTGCCTAGAAGCTGGGCTCTCTGTGGCTATTGCTTTTTTTTTTTTTTTCTGATACAAGAAACATCTATTGATCTCCACCTTAGGATTTCTAGAATGGCCACTGCAAGCATCCCTGCTTCATACTCGTGGCAGAGGGAAGTGGTAAATTTGAAATACTTCTGGGAAGGGGGGAAAGGAGAAGTGGGCCACCATAATACTTTGGAGGTGCTTAGGTGAGAGACACCAAGCCAGCAAGTCTCTATGCTCCAGACAGTGTTAGGGCACCCAGTAGCAGGACATATTAGAGTGATAGTAAGACAGAAATCAGAGCCATCCTCAGAGGGAGTTGATAGAAATTCAAAGTGACTGTGAAAGGTAAATGTTCAGCATTGATTTAAGCCATCAGGACAGCCACAAAAATGCAACTGAAGACATGGAAGAGGACTTGGAGAATAATTTCAGGAAGTAGAAAGAATGATGGTAAAAGGATTTTTGAAGTGAGTGGATGCATTATTATGGGAATTGATGATAATGTGTATATTGCTGCAACATTTTTATTAATTTAAACACAACATATGTTTCAATCATGACATTATATTATGTCACATTGTATTATATGTACTGGTACTTCTTTGCTGTACATAAGAGTTACATTCATCATGGTAAGATATAATACATATATAAAAAATCTTAACTGTTTTCATTTTCCCTTGACTTGTCCCATCCCTCCACCTGTGATTCCTTTTCCCAACTGCAAAGGTTTCTATCTAACACTTGGTCTTAGAAATTAAATACCTAGCATCCTTCTGAGATAGTGCAACATTAAAAAACTTTCGAATTTTCTTCTGTATCAGAAGAAACTGCTCACCAAAAATCATTCACCTTCATATTAGTTTTTTTAGAATGAATATGAATAACAGGTGATTGTTTTCCTCTACCTTTTAGTCTTTCTTCTTTAAGAAAAGTGTTCATAGCTATTTGACTTCAAAGAAGTCAATGGCTCCATGTATTTTAATTTGATATTCTTAACAGAAAATGCTTTGCATTATGCTTGGGTTAAATTTCTGTTATTGGACAATTATGAAGAATTGAAGAGAAAAATTTTTTTCTGCCCACAACCACTAAAAGGATCACACAAAAGAGAGAAGTATTAAAAGCAGGAGTATTCCTGTGTTGGGTCCTCCAGTGGAATGTATATATAATTACCAGCTAAAGGTGAAAAGGAAATGCTGATTAGCGAAAATAAGTGCCCAATAGGTGTATACCAGCACCGCCCTGACAAAAGTGGGAGAAGATGACCATTCTGCCCCTTAAAGAGCAGTAACAATTAAAAACTTTATGTGCATCCCAAAACCAAAATTGCTAAGAGCACTGTTAAAAAAAGAGAAAAAAGAATAAAATTGAAGACTCCTCCAGTTCAAAATATATTCCAAAATATTAATAATTAAGATAGCATACTCCTGGCAGAAAACCAGACCCATGGGCTGAAGCAGTAGAACAGATAGCCCAAAATAAATTTATGCATTTACAACAATTTGATTCTTAACAAAAGTTCTAACAACACACATGGAATAAGTTTAGTATTTTTTATAAATGGTGTTAGGAAAACTAGATGTCTACAGGCAAAATAATGAAATCAAACCTTTATCCCACATAAGAACATGAGGGTGTGGAAAAAAAGGAAGGAATCCATAAACACTTTTTTTTTTATTCTCAGAACTGGGGGTTGAACTTGGGACATAGCACTTGCCAGGCAGGTGCTTAAGCTCCACCATGAACACTTTTGATGGGAATGCAAATTAGTAGGGCCATTATAGAAAACACTCCAGAGTTTTTTAAAAATTAAAAATAGAATCACCAGAAGATCCCACAATCTCCTCCCATGGCATGTGTGTGTGTGTGTATAGTGTATAGAAAATATATCTATATTTATATATCTATATCTATATATATATATATATCTTTATCTATATCTATATCTATATCTATATCTTTATCTATATCTATATCTATATATAGATATATATATAGATATAGATATAGATAAAGATATAGATATAGATATAGATATAGATAGATAGATATAAAATCAGAGTATGTACAAAAATAAATATTAGCATATAGAAAGTACACAGGGTACTATTCATTCATAAAGTCCTACACTTACAGCAGAACGGATAGATCCAAAGTGTATCATATTAAGTGAAATAAGTCAGTCAATAAGGGACAAACATCATACAATCTCATTTATCTGCAGCATTTCAGAAAAGTGAGATCACAGAAGCAGAGGAGAGTTTGGTGCCATGTCAGGAGGTGATGCCTGCCTAAAGGAGGTGGCTCAGTGGGAGCATGACCCGGAGAGGCACATTCTCGTCTTCACATCCTTCCTCTCTGCCTTTTGGCTCCCACTGGGAAGAGCAGCTTTCTTGTGTCATTTCCTTCCACCACCCATTTCTGCTTTGGAGACAGTGAGCCATGCACTGAATTTTCCAGAACTAAACCAAAATAAACATGTTTTATACATTGCAGGTCTGAGGTATTTTGTTCCAGTGACAGAAAAGTGATTGTTAACTAGATGGTGCAGATACTGTGCTTGAGCCAGCTATGATGATAATGCTCTGGACTCATAGGCAAAATATGAAATATATGTATTTTGGATAGCTCCATGGACAACACACAAATTTAATCTGAACACTGAAATTAAGACAAGATTTTCAAATAGGTTATAAATTCAGGGAATCAGCTTGAACAGGGATATTACTTGGAGGCAGTACCTTGGACCCAGCATTAAGATTGGAGAGAAGATAAAAATAAGCTTGTATATGCAGGCTTCTCAAACCTTGACCTACATGAGAATCACTTGGAAATCTGGAAAGTGCTAATCTCAAATCACTGCCTTTACGAAAGGACTTGATATCCTGCATTCCTCAGAAATTCTCAGACAACATATTGCTAGCTCAGGGGCCTCATGAAGGGCAGACAGAGAAATCCAATGAACAATAAGTGTTGATCCTGGGATGGGAAGCAATGTTTGAACAGGCAGAAATATCAAATACCTTCTATCAAAGGTTTCATCCAAGTGTGGACAACCAGGTAAGGGAGTGAGTGCAGTGGTGTGGTGTTGCTTTGTGTAACTGTAAGGTATGTGTAAGTTCCCTATGAGGGTGGAAAATTGCTGCCATTGGAGGATATAATATCAAGATTATAGAATCCCTCGGTTTGTTTTAAGGAAAAGCCAGAAATTTGCTTCATGTTAAATGTGAAATCTGCTTGTTTATAAATTCTGACTCAAATTAAACACAAACACGCACACCCACCCACAAATAAGACAGTGTGAATCAAATAATACTGAATTTCCTACATACAGTTGCAAACTCTTTCATCCAAATAGTCAAATAGGGTTAAAGGGCTCAAAATATGGCCATAAGAAGACAGAAATTAGCACCTAAGAAAGGCTTATTGGTTTACTCTGGGATAAATGATATGAATTAGAGTTAAATAAAGCAAGATTGCTTTTACAACTGGTAGTCATTGACTCTAGACTGTTTCAAGCTAGACTTGTTAGTAGGCAAGTAGTACAGACAAGCTAATAAATAAATATTTTAAAATTTTCTTGTTATTGTCACCAACACTGTCCCATCTGAACAGATTAGCTAAAGATAAAATAGCTGTCCAGCTAAAGAAGACTCATGCTATATGAAATTTTAACCCTGAAGATCACAGAGTTGTATGTAGTGACCAGACTTAGCTAGAGCCATACATCTTCTGTTTTAGTAGACAGTTATACATTGGTGCTCCATGTGGTTCTCAGGGGGATCTACCCTTTAATCTGGTTTACTCAAGGGAGTCACAAAGTCAAAATGAATTCTTGGGAGATGGTCTGGTTTTAGAAAACCCTTGTCTGCAGCACAGGAGTTGAATGGGCACAAGGAAAGATTTAGGGGTAAGGTGACAGGTGAAGGGGCAAGACGAGCAGACTGGCTGGTTGTAATTAGGGAGCAAGATCACACACAGAAAAGTTTATTTTGGCCTTGGATACCCAGGCTCTTAAAAGTATGATAGAAAACATAAAGCTGTAAGAAAGAAATTATGGGTTATCCATGAGTCTTCATTGCCAGGAAATACATAGTCTTTCTTCTATACTGGCATTTTAAATTAAAGTACTATTCACAGATTTTCTCTAGAGCAGTTTAGGAAGACACAGCCAAGGCTTGGCTTTGTTTCTCTGTTTTATTGTTTTACCAGGAGTATCGAGACAGACTCTGTAAAAAACTGTCAACCTCAAAACACCATTATTCTTTTATTTTTATTTTTTCTTGTTTCAGAACTTTTGTTTGTTTATTTATTTATTTTTATGGCCAGCTCAGCCTGCCCTGAGGGCAGGGCTGGCACAGCATGTGGTGCCAGGGATCAAACTGCAGTCCCTACAGCTGCCTAAGCCTTCTTAAGCAGGGGCTTTAGACCACTGAGCCGTCCTGCTGGGCCCAACACCTTTATTCTTTCTCCTTTAAAAACATAGCACAGTAAAGGTATGACATAATCCTGGCTTGTTAAGGATCCTTAGAAATATATCAGGGATTTAGGAATGTTGGAAGAGCAAAAATCAAGCACAAACGACTTACTCTGAGGTAGGTGAAGCAGACAGCGGAGTTAGAAATCATAGAACCTTAAAAAACAACCTCCTTGACTCCCAAAGACAGATTTTATAAATTTTTAAATACAACTCAGAGTTTGGAGAGAGGGCTGGGGAGTATAGCAAGTGACATGGTACCTGATAAACCCAAGGTTCTGAGTTAGATTCCCAAGAGAGAGAGAGAGAGAGAGAGAGAGAGAGAGAGAGAGAGAGAGAGAGAGAGAGAGAGAGAGAGAGAGAGAGAAAGACTGAAAGACACAGAGATACTGGGAGAGAGACAGAGAAACACAGAGACAGACAGACAAAAACAGAGAGAGAGAGAATTTAGACAAGAGTATATGGTATGAAAGTTTTAAAAAGTTATATAGCAGATACTAACTCTATTGATCACAGTATATTCCAGGTGATATCAAATTTATGTAAGTCATATATAAAGTCTTAATTATTTTTTATCAGGGACATAAAACACAAGCCTACAGTTCTATACTATAACAGGTTATAGAGTAACAAATTAGGAATCACATTTCTGAGAAGTATCCTTATGTCTCCCCAGGAACTCAGCAGTCTTTCTCAAAAGGCAAGGCAGAAGTTTCATAACCTTCAGAATCATGTCACTTAGAAGTTGTCTCAGGCTATTCCATGGTGCTTAATTTATCATTGCCCTTCCAGTGCGGAAGTTATAGCAAAGTGTTCTGCCAGCTGGATATCCCACTTATTTAGAAAGTCAGGAGGGCAGGTGTACATGAATCCCACCCAAGCAGCCATTAGGAGATTAGAGAGTAGGCCTCTGCCCCAAGGTGAAAGGCTGCACATGTGCTTGTGTAAGCCTTCCACCACCAGTGCACTTAGGAGCTAAAAGTAGCTAAGGACAAACTTTCACATGCACCAGTATAAGCAAAGAAAATTGACTACACTAACCTGTTTAGAAAGAAATGGCAAGAAATTCAATAAGCGATGATTTTCAGGTTTCATGGTCTTTGAATTTTATCTCCTGGAATCCCTGGAGGCAACTACTTGCTGGCGACACAGAACACAGAGCGCCTCGGAGCCTCTTTCTTGCTCACCATGAAGTGATTATGGTCAACAAATATGCTTGTGATGGTCAACAAATATGCTTGTGATTTGGCCCATAATCTTCCCCAGCCTCATTATTTGACCTTGTGCTTTGGCTCTACTCCTTCTAGGAAGCACAATGTGCCTATGTACTCATCGTTGTGGCCATCCTGTGGGTAACCGAGGCTCTGCCTCTGTCAATAACGGCTCTGCTGCCTGGGCTAGTGTTCCCCATATTAGGGATCCTGCCTTCTACAAAGGTAAGTTCTCCTGAAAAAGCTGTCACAGTTAGATTCCTTGTTTTGCTCTATGATTCCCATTGAGAAAGTTGTTTTTTAAAGTAGAATAATCCTGTGAGGTTACCTCAGAAGTCTTCTGAATTTCAAGTCATTACTTTTCTCCTGGTGTCTGCATGTATACCACCCTTCTGGAGAAAAACATAGGTTGCCACTTTTTGAGTCATGTGTTCCTGTAGGAAAAAATGTGTCTCGTCTCCTTTTTGTTGACATCTCTGACTGATGCCTCACTCCCAGCAAAAGGCACATCTCATTCTTGTCCTCTAGAAACTTTTTCTATTCACCAGACTTTAGTTGAACAGTGGTAGAAAAACAATTTTCCTAATGAAGAAAAAGCTTCCCTGGTTTCTTTGCCAGAAACCTGCCATTTCTAAAGATAAAGCCAAATTAACTTCATGTGTACTTCTATTGTGTTCTTGCAGGGAGGAATTTATTCATGCTGAGAGCTGTTTCTTACCTTCAATACAATCTAAGGGTACCCATCTGAACAAAATGGATTCAGTTTCCCATTAAGAGCATAAAATGGACTGAAACCAGAGAATCCCCCTCAGCCCCAGAAAATAATAGCTGCCTAACAGCAGCTGAAAGATTCCGAGGAAAGATGACAACTTCCAGCTGCCAGTCAGTGCAGTTTGTCACCTTTGGCTTTTTTTTGCATAGATGGAGTTCTGCTCTCTTGAGGCTTGCCTGTCTTTAATATAGGTAGACAATTTCCTTCATTAGCTCTTGATTACAGTTCTTTCTGTGAGAGAAGTGCGTCCTTGTTTACTGTCGTGTCATTCTTTCCACTTTTGAAACTCAAATCCTTCTCAACTCTTCTTTCTCACTGTATTTGTCCTCTCCTCCTAACTGGCACTCTTCTCTGGCCAGGGCTATACCTTGGTTTTTGAACCCTCCCAGGCTGCCATTCTAATGACATGGAATCTGTAATAACTAATCTAAATTTCTTACATGCTCCAGAGTACTGCCTCTGTGCCGCAGAGGCGCCTGACTGCAGGCAACAAATCTGAATGTGACAGTGAGATTTAGGATAGTTGCTGGGAACACCTTCCCAAGAGTGTCCTAGCCCCAGAAGTGCCAACATCTAATAAATTTCGTAGTCAGAGACTCTTGCATTTGGCAGGGAGTTCTTTTAGATCAATCCTCACATGTGACAGAATCTTCTCTGCAACATCTCACTGACAGATGCTGTTATTCACTGATTAAGAGTTGTGATCTTTTCATAATCCACAAAGAAAATCATAAAATCACCTCATTTTGAATAATTTATTCTTTCAAACAATTTAGCTTTATTGAACCCAATCTGAAGTTCAGGCACTTTTACCCACAAACTTGTCAACTCTTATCTAGGCTTCTCCACTATGATCCTGTTGTTTGGATTTTCTAAATTAATATGATCTCCTTCTGTGTTCTTACTTCCAGCATTTATAATTTCTGGACTTCAACTTTTCATCCTCTAATCTACTACCTCCACTTCCATCACCAGCAATATCTTTTTTTTCTTTCTAGAACTAACTTTACTTTGTCAGAAGGACTTAAGAATTGTTAGTTCATGTGAGTAACTGCTGATGTACATTAAACTTTGATATATTTTAGCTAATATTATTATTATTATTATTATTATTATTATTATTATTATTATCATTTTTATTGACAAAAGTGAGTAGAGTACTCCTTAAACATTCAGAGTATTGTGAAGGTGGAAAACCCTATCAGTTCCACTCTGGTATGTCAGTGTGAATTTGTTTTATACTTTATGTGGATTTCTGCACATAAGGCTCTTAAGTAAAATTTACATGAATGTAAAACACTTAAGTTGGGACTTTTAGTAGACAAAACTTTTGGTGGGTCTTTCCATCTTCTTTCCAGATAGGGCAACTAGCCTTTAATATTCACAAATAACTTACCAAAACTACACTGTATTTTGAAAAGCGCTAAATGTTTAGTAAGAAAGCTTAAGTACTGGTCCTATTTACTTACATGATCCCTATCATGTCAATTAATAACAATTTTATCATTTGACAAGTGGGACTTGATTAAGCCACAAGACTCAAGTTTTTGTAACAAATTAAATAATATAATGTAAAATGCTGATATGAGCAACGGTCTAGAATTCTTGTACATTTTAATATTCACAGTTTCAAGAGTATGAGACCATCTTTCTAACCCAATTGCAACATCTGTAATATCACGTGTGTCACTGAACACTATGATATTACAGTAGAACAATACTACAATATTATGATGCTATGGTGCTACAGTGCATGATAAATATCACCCAAAAACCTCTGTTTTGAGCTCCAATAATTCTCATTTTGTTTTATCTACTTAGCTCAATGCAAGAAGCTTTCATTTTGCTAAACACATTTCTGTGCTTGGAGAATATCAACATTTGAAATTTTCCCATATATGTTGAATTAAGCTTGAAATGCTAAGCATTTAGAGCCTGCAGAATTTGATACTTTAAACCAAAATATCAATGTTATTAATAACAATAATAAATATTAATAAAATATTGATAATTCATATTCTTAATAAAAGTTAACTTATAATTGAAAATGTACACACATATATGTTATAATACATGCTTGTTTGGCCCCTCAGTGAATATGTGATAAGATTTGCTGGACACTTGGGAAAACATCAGTGGAGTTAAAAGAGATGAAGATATCCAATCTTCCTAGAGAGACAGACACAGTTCATGATGTGTCTGATAAACAGATGATTTAAACAGCAAGTTACAAAGAGGTGATTGGGGCTATGCTATGAAAAAGGTTAACGGGAAGTAGAGAGGGTAGTGGTCAACCAGATTCAACCTTATTGATGTGGTGATATCTGAGTAAAGATGTCCTAGAGAGGAGGAAGTTATCCATTTGGATAACTTAAAAGTGACATCTACAGAAAGGCAAGCACCCAGTGCAAAGGCCTTATGGCAGGTCCAGGGCTGTAGTGCAGCCAGAGAACAGCAATAAATCAAAGTGATAGAAGATGATGTTATGAAAGTAATATGAAGACAGATGAGACTGTGTAGACCACAGTAGTCTGTCGTAAACTTCTACTTCAATGAAGTAGAAACCTTGGGAGAATTTGAGCAGCAGAAGGATACATGTGATCTGACTTTCATTGTAAAAGAATAACCTGAGAAACTAAGTAGAAAGGCAACAGCAGGCTACTGCAACCCAAGTGAGAGCCAGGGAGCATCCAGACCAGGAGTGTAATAAAGATACCAAAGGTGATGCTGATCCATGTTGGAAGTAAAGCCAATGAGCTTTCCTGACTGACTGAATGTGGCATATGACTGAGAGGATATTTGAGGATATCTAGCTCTTTGACTTTCAGAATAGAAAAAAGGAATTACCATCCATTAATTAAAAAAAGAAAGCGTTACTGAGTTGAGGAGAAGGACAGGAGAGGGAGTGGGGGAAAGAGATTTATTTACATATATAACCAGGATGGTTTGGATGACTGTACTGTCCATTTTCTGCTGGTCTATGGAAAGAAGCATTTAATGTTTTAATTTTTTATTCTCCTTTTTTCAATTGTTTCTCCTTTTTGTCTCCCTAATTTCTTGTACATTTCTTTCATTTTTTTCTTTCTTCTTTCAATTTTACATGCATATATCTAGTAATATAACTGGTTGGAAGATAGTGCTATGTACTACAACAAATACCATGAAATTCATATTACTTGATTAAGGGAAAATCTATATCACTTGCAACTTTTTCTGTTTTAATTCTAATTTGTACTGTCTTTAAAAAAACTTGGCTGTAGTATGTTGGAAAATTTAATAAAGGGGAACCAAGTTAGAAAAACTATATTAACCCATGTCAGTGATACCTAAATGTAGTCAATATTTCTTGTAACTTTGAGTACCATTCTGTTCATTGTTCTCCAAATTACTGACACTGGTTTGAGGCACCTAACTTTTTTTCTCATTAGGCAATTGTTTCATTTAGTACTACTACTACTACTACTACTACTACTACTAATAATAATAATAATAATAAATTGAACATCAAAAATATGGGCAGGATAAGTTTCTTGCAAGAGGAATACTAACACATGCAGCTCAGTTCTGTGCACATTTTAAATGCCTGCTGTACACGTGCAGATGCTGAACAGGCAGAGAGACCTATCTGGTCAGCAGTTCAGAGTCCATGAGCAATGGCTCCTCTGGAACTATCAGACCTTACAGCCATCAGCATATTGATGGTGTGTAAAGCCTTACAACTGGAAAATGCTTGAGGAATGAGTGAAGACAGAGTACAAAGAGCAGAGCTCTGGATAACTACAACATTAATAAGTTAGTGAGAAGAGAAAGTACAAACCAAGGATATTATAAAGAGAAGGTTAAGTAAGGCAGGAAGACAACCAGAAATACTTAGGGCCCTGACACCCACATGAAGAAAGTATTTTATGGATGAAAAGAGATTGTGTTGTCAAATCTGCTGATGAGTCAATTAATGTAAAAACTAAAAACTTGGTAATTATGTTTCACACAACAACTTACATGAACCTATAAAAGTGCTATTATAGTCATATACACTATAACCAACAGATTACCTTTCAGAAACCTTATCTCATTTAATTCACAAACTCAATGTGAGGTATATGCAAGTTTTACAACCGCTTATTGATTTGCACAAAGGTTGCTCAGTTGGTGAATTATACAACTAACCCCAGTGCTCTGATTGCAAAAGTTCATATATTTCTTATGAAATGACACTTGGAGACAGAAATATAATTACTTTGAGCTTGTAGGTAGATTTAAAGTCTCATTGTAGATTTCATTTAATATATCAACTAATTTTAAAAATAGTTATGTTTATATGTGTCATTTATAATAAACCACTACCTTCTTCCATTACCCTCCTAGACAACCCTACCCTCTATTATGGGACAAAGTATCTCCGTACCTAACGCACAAGAGAAAAGGTTCATTTGGTACTATTTCTGAGAACTCAGCCCACAATCAGCTGGGCTCCAGGTCAAAAATGTCACGGCAGAAAGTCATGGTGAAACAAAGCTAATTACTTCATAGCAACTCGGAAGTAGCGACAGGTAAAGGGGCAGAGAGGAGACTTTGAACCTGATCAAATTTTCAAAGTCCCCACAGCCCAATCATACTCACAGGTGTGCTCTACTAATCTCCTAGGCTTCTGTCAGCATTGAGTGTGAGAGAGGCCACATGGCCCAGAAAGTATAGAATACTTACCTTCTACATCCCTTACATGGGTCTGATACTTCCTCATCTAATCTGAACAGATCATAGCAGGAATACCTCTCAGGACCTTGAATTTATTCCTGTGTTTAGATCACTTAATAATAAGTAGAATCCTCTTACCAACAAAACATTCCATTGCATGCCTGAAACTGCAGACAACACTGAGCCCTGCATGAATCATGCTTCCTTCCTAGTTGCCCTATTTGTTGCTATATAGTTCTGCAGTTAAGCTGTCCTTCCATGTCTTATGCCATGGTATCTCCCCTGAATTAGTCTTCTTGTGCTTCAAGATCACTTTTAATTAAACTAAGGATTACTTGAACACAAGTTCTATGGCACTAAAGCTGCTGATATGGTAACTGAGAAGGATACTATATAAGTGGCTAACATACAGGTGGTGTATACACCATGGATACACTGGGCAAAGAGGCAATACACATCCCAGGCATTAGATTTTATCGTATCACTCAGAATGGCATGAAAAATTTAAATTATTTGTATTTTCCATTTAATATGTTTTGACCACATTTGACTGTGGACAGCTAAAACGATAAAAAGTGAAACTCTTGATAAACTTGGGCTACAATAATAGCTTCTTCCAAGTGCTTATGCAATTAGAACTAATTCTGTATTTGGTCTCATTTAATCTTCATAGTGTTGGTAAAACAGAGTCAGCGAATTAGTCAACCCAGACTATTAAAATGAATGTATTTAAATGGGTAATTTGTAAACAATAGAAATTTAATGTTCTTAGCTCTGAGAAATTCAGTAGCAAGGTGTCCATAGATTTCATTAAGGGCTCACTTTATAAGCCATAGACATTACCTTGTTGTTGTATCTTGATGTGGTCAAAGAAATAAGGGAGCACTCTCTAGTTTTTTTTTTCTAAGAGAGTAGAAATGATAATAGGTTCATGTTAGATTTTAAAGTATAAATTTTCAGGTAAAGGGGCAGCAACATTCAGACCATAGTAGTGAGTTGTATTCCCATGATTAAAATTCCAAAAGATATAAAGGAAGAGAAACATTCATGTCTCAGTTACTCTTCTTTCTTTGCTGGGACAAAATACCCAATATCCAGAATGAAGGAAGGAAAGGGTTATTGAGCTCACAGTTACTGGAGGTTTCAGTGCATATTTAGCCAGCTCCAAGGCAGAGGGCAACAGTTCATGGTGGTGGAATAGCAACAATGGCAACCAAGGTAACAGAGTCAACAACAGCAACAAGATGTCTGTCCCTCTTATGTTACATTCAGACTCTCTGCATCGGGCTGGGTGTAACACTCACACTCATAATCTCAGCAGTACTCAGACCCACAACCCCATCCTTGGATCTCTCATAATCCCAGTGGATCATGAGTTAATCTCAAACTCTAGCTAGAAGTCCCCACCCTATGATTGCATGAGGCCTTGCAAGTACAACTAGATACAAACCATAGCAATTCAGATGGTGATTTACCTTTCAAAAGTTAGCTCAAGAGGCCTTTCAGGTTAGCTCAGTGGTTTAAGTGCCTGCCTGGGCAATCCCAGTCAGGAACAGTTTCGATCCCTACACCCACCTTTAAGGCAGCCTGTGCCAGCAAAAAAAAAAAAAAAAAAAAGCTCCCTGAAAGTCAGCTTAAATATCATGTCTTATAAAAAGACCTCCAAATTACCTAGGAAAAAGTGGTTGTTTATTCCCCTTCCTCTGTCTGGGAGATTTTTCTCATAAGCCCTACATACTTTATTGACCTCTCTGTTAGCTCAGTTTTCCTTGTCTAGAAACTTAGAAACTTCTTGATTCAAGATCTATTAATTAAAAATCTATCAAGTGCTTATATGTGCTGGACTTGTATTATATCCATAAATATAAGGATAAATGAGACACATCCTGCCTTCAACACTTGATCAGGACTTGATTCAAATCTGCTAATTGCTACCCTGCCTCCAGCCATTAAAAATAATCCTTTTTTGGGCCCAGCAGGATGGCTCAGTGGTCTAAAGCGCCTGCTTGGGAAAGCTTGGGCGGCTTCAGGGACTGTGGTTCGATCTCCGGCACCACATGCTGCATCAGCCCTGCTGTTGGGGTAGGCTGAACTGGCCATAAAAAAAAAAAAAAAAAAAAAAAAAAAAAAAAAAAAAAAAAAAAGTGAATAAACAAACAAAGATTCTGGAACAAGAAAAAAAAAAATAATAAAAATAATCCTTTTTTGATGCATGGAGAAATTAGGGCATAGAAGCACTTTCCTAAAGTTATTCTTGTCTTCCTTTTTTGTTAAAAATATGAGTTCAGGCTGAGAATATAGACACGATTTTCATTTGTATTTAAACATATCTACATGTCTTTCAATAAAGCAGAATGTAGCTGAAGGTAAAAGGACAGCCTAACAATGCCTTTCTTGTGCCTCTCCTTCCTCCACCAACATGAATAATTATGGGTTTAATTGTGAACTCAGGTGGCATCTACTTATTTCAAAGATTTTCACCTGCTGTTGATTGGAGTCATCTGCTTAGCAACCTCCATAGAAAAATGGAACTTGCACAAGAGGATTGCACTCAGGATGGTGATGATGGTGGGCGTGAACCCAGCATGGTGAGTGCTGCTTATTTCCAGCTTCCAGTTTACATTCTACACAGACCATTCTTATGCAGAGCAAACAGCCAAATAGATAACTGCTGTCCAAGAAATCACCTGTACACAAGTACATTTGTGAGCTTTTCTTCTATAAATACAAAAGTGACATAAAGTATGCTTGAACTGTAGGAAAAAGCAATTTGTCTTTCACTGCACATCTAATTACAGAGAGATTAAGATAAGTGTGCAGAACTCTCTCACCTGTAGTGTTCTCTTTGAGTCAAAGATCAGAGAAATCTTGAACCTCAAGACAAGACAGATAGGCTTCAGAGCAGGTTTCATTTCTGTCTTGTTTATTTGGCTGACTACACATTCGAAGCTTGCTTGCGAGCATCCTTTATCTACAGGGAGGATGTTACAAACCAAAGAGAAAGGCATTACTGACAAAACACAAATGTGTGCAGATAAATTCCAAGGTGAACAGCTTTCTTTTTAAATCAGCTACTGCAAAGTGAAACAATCTATTAAGAATTTTCATCTACAGAGTATAAAATCACTCATTAGATTCATTGAAACAAATTCTCTTTTTATTAAACTAATGCAATATTTTGGTTTTACTCCAGATACATTTTAAGATTGTGAATGTAAGATAAAGAATATTTCCAGTCTCATGATTATTTGCATAATGCTATTTAGCATTAAAGCCTTAGGCAGCTTTCCCCTTTTCATCTTTCTTTCAAAAAAAAGAAAATTTTATTGACTTCTGTTGTATAATTCCAGAGCACAGTCCCATTCACATTTATCATGTATAGAGAGAATTGTTTTGCATATATATATATATATATATATATATATATATATATAACTCATTCTTGACAGATTCAAAATAAGTCACTTAAGCATTTTTGTAACTCATATACTTAAGGCATTTTACTCTTAAAATGAAACAGCTGTCCCTATCCCTTCTGTGCTATAGAAATGTACACTTTCCTCCTCAACCTTAAGATCAGTACTCCAGGGGAGGGAACGACACTATGCAGTAGGGGAGGAGCCCTGTTCATTACACTGCCAAATGGCTTTCTGGCTTAGAGTATTTTCACCAAACACAACCTGTGTCTGACATCACTGTTCTGCTGTTTCATTTTGTTTTGTATCGTTTTGCTTTGTGTTTTGTTTTGCAGTACTGGGAATTAAACCCAAGTGCTTAACATTGAGCTACATTTCATAGCCTCCTTTATTTTCATCTTTATTTTTACTTTTGATATAAAGTGCCCAAGTGCTGAAATTGCCCAAGCTGGGCTAGAACTTGCGATCTTCCTACCTCAGCCTCCCGAGGCATAGGATTTCAAGTGTGTGCCACAGTGTCCAGCAAATCCCACCCTTTTTAAAAAATAGGAATGTTTCGTATTCTACAGGAACTCTAATTTAAAAGTATTTCTAGTTTTATTAATAGTAATATTATTATTACTGTTGCTATTGTTATAACTGAGTAAATACTTGTTCAAATAGATTTCTGTTCTTTTACTTTGTTTAACACAAAAGAAATACAAACCATCCCTGAATTTGAAACATATGATAGAGCTGCCCTTGTACATTTATTTTAATAAAAGTCTGAGAATTTTATGAATAACTCATGAATGATTTTGAAGCATCTGCTACATCAAAGAGATCATGTGTTTTACCAAGTGTGAATCAGAAATTTTATAGACGTAGTTTAAAATCTTAAAGTCTCAAGTATCCTACTGTATGCTATTTTTAACAACAAGCTGCTTTTAACATAAGATAATATAATAAATATAATTCTTGACAACAAGGAATGTCAGATTCAAGACAACACACAAAATTTTGAAACTTCATTTTAGCCAGTAGATTTCCTCACTTTCTTTGCCAACTATGTATTGAACCAGAAAAATAAAAGAGTAAAAAGAAGATTTATAAATTTTAAGCTCTTTTTGTTCTTGTGTCTTATTATGGCCAATAATAATAATAATAATAATAATAATAATAATAATTAATAAAGAGAAAAGGACTAAATGCAAAAATGTTTGAACCTTCATATTAGCTGTGTCTCAGGATATGTGGTCATCTTTAAAGAAAATTCAAGTGTTTGTGTAACTTTATAAGCTGTTATAACATATTCCAGCTCGCAGTTTGAATATATCAACCATTTTTTTGTTTGAGGAGAGACAATTCTCATCATGGTCTTAAGAGACAAATCCCTTGCAAGCTTCACTTTTGTAGGTGTTACTTTGCTTTCTACCTGGCTATGTTTGTACTCAGAGTTGAGCACCTGGGCTGAACCTTAAATTTCTGTGTTTTGAGGAACTTAATCCTCAACTCACAAACACTATCCTTTACCTGGAGGTAATGCAGAGCCTCCTTAGACAGAGGTCACAGGTCAGCACTAATGGCTGTCTCACTGCAGGCTGACCTTGGGATTCATGAGCAGCACTGCCTTCCTGTCTATGTGGCTCAGCAACACCTCGACCGCTGCCATGGTGATGCCCATCGTGGAGGCTGTGTCACAGCAGATCATCAGCGCTGAGGCGGAGGCTGAGGTCAACCAGATGACTTATATCAATGAGGCTGCCAATGTCGGACTGGATATTGATGGTATTGTGTGTTGCTGTGATCACAGTAGGGTCTTGTCACTTAGGCAATCAGCCATAAATTGTTCATATGCGCATGACTAAAATTGAAAATTTTCTCTTTCAGTAGTTCCCAGTATCTATATAAAGGAATTATACAAATGTGTTACCCTAGATTTACTCTTTTTTTTTTTTTTTTTTTTTAAAAAAACATAGCTAAAACCTTTTTTAATATATTTTTTAAATTTTCAGACAGCGTCTTGTTATGTATTTCAGGCTGGCTTTGAACTTGTGGGGATCCTTCTGTGTCAGCCTGCGAAGTGCTGGGATTTTAGGTGTGCACCACCCTGCCTTTGTATTTAGGCTCGTCGTGAACTGTGTATGTAGCCTGGGTCTGTCCTTGAACTTGCAAGGATTCTTCTGCCTCAGCCCCTGCGTGCTGGGCTTACAGGTGTCCAAAGGCTTCAGATGCCACTGCACTACTAACTCCCCAGTACTCTTGAGGCAGCGTTAGCCGTGTTCTCTTCTGTGGGAAGCCCTTGCTGCAGCCTCAGGGCCTGGATTCCTATAAGATGCTTAACCACTTTCAGTTTTGCGTTTACTGAAGGGATGTTCTTATGGACTTGAGGAGTGTGTGCTTTTTCTAATCCAAGGATCTTGATTCCATCTTTTTCCCAGTACAGTCGTCTTACTGTACTTTTTACTTTGGCAACAACATGCACTTTGTGAGGGCCCTGTGGATCCCCAGCATACTTTTCATGATCTTCAGGTGAAGGCTGAAACACTTTATCTGGAACTCTTGATCTAGTAACTTTGTGGCAAATCCAATCTATACCCATGAGAGATTCCACATGTTTTGTCACAGTCTATAGTTTGTCTGGAGGCCTGTAAACTGCTGAATTTAAAATCCCTGTCATAATTATTTGTCTTCAGAGGTTGTAGAAAGCAAACAGATCTACTCGTGATATGCTCTGGAAATGGATAAATTCTCCCCTTCTCTGGTGCAGGACCTGTTAAGCATTCAGTCTGAACTTCCCTTACACTCTCTCTCTCTCTCTCTCTCTCTCTCTCTCTCTCTCTCTCTCTCTCTCTCTCTCTCTCTCTCTCCCTCTCCCTCTCTTTTGCAAGACCAAGGTTTGAACTTGTGACCTTACACTTGCCCGGCAGGCACTTGTGCCACAAAGCTATCTCCCCAGCTCCCTTACTCTTGAATTTATATTTTCTAGCAAAAAAGAGAAAGGACACCTTTTTCCCCCCTAGCCAATCTGATGAAACACTCTTGGGTCTCTATTAGTAGACTTGCAGGCTCCTCTTTCTGTCCTAAAATGACTTTCTATGCAATACTGATCATTTTTAATTCCTACATCCTACTTAGCTATGGCATTAGATTGCTTTATTTAATTCTGGTTGCTTTGGTCCAGTGAGAAATTTTTTGGCCAGAGGATGTTAGTGCTTATAAAATACTTTGTGAACCAGATGTAGTGGTGAATAACTGTGATCCTGCCCTCTGGAGGCTGTAATAGGATGATGACCTTGAATTCTAGGCAAGCTTTGGGCTACATAGCAAGATCTAATTTCAGCCCCTTCCCCAAATACCTTGTGAGATGAAAGTTATATCAGTACGTGTTGACTTTATTTTTAATTCCTAGTAATAGTTCCATTTATCATATGCTTACATACAAGCAGTGATGACCTCTTAGTCAAATTGTTTGTATTTTATTATGTTTTGCAGACACTGCTATGGGACAAGAAACAAAGCAGAAGAACGACAAAACAAAACCATTTTCAGGGTAAAGAATATTGACATTTGGTTTAGGGTTTTCCAAGTTACATTTTAATAAAATTCTAAACTGGATCAATTTATTTTTCAGGTATAGTAATGATATTGGGGAAGTTTCAAGCAAGACTGAGACCAAAAAGGTACATTAAATTTAAGCCTTTATAAACAGATGTACATGAAAGCATATTAGAGCTGTGGTTAAATGCATCTGCATTTTGAGATATGTTGCTCACTTTGTTACTTAAAATTAACTTTGCTGAACTAAGTCAAATGATTTGATTGCTCTTCATGAAAGAACAGAAATTTAACATCTAGGTAGGAACCATGCTAGGTTCTGAAAATTATCATCCTCATTTTATCCTTTTATTAGAATCATAGTGATAATAGTGAAGCAATGTAGTTTCAGAATATAATTTTAGTCTCTGAATATTATTTCCATTTTATTAAAATCTTGCTGATTTTCCTTAGGCACATTATCATCTCTTCCACGTTATAACCTTAGAGCAATGCCTATTCATATAATTACGATTGATTGTATAACTTTAATGTTTCCACTGTCCCTAAAAATTCAATGCAGAATTCATGTGTTGTTTCTGTCAAATACAGGCAAAGAGCTGTTGTAGCCATTGTTGTAGTTAAAAGAAGGAAAGAGACTTTGGTATAATTTATTTCCCCAGAATAAATCAATATAAAAATACTATACCAGGTTGCTCTGGGAGCAATACATCTCAAGACCACTGTGAAATAGTTCTGCATAGAGATAGTCCTGCAGTAATCATGGCATTAGGAATATAAGAATGGCACATATGTTCCCTCCATAGGCAACAATGCATTAGCATGCAACTCAGTAGGAAAAAGAGCACTTGTTTATAGAAATCTTGGTAGACAGAGCAATTTCTATGTAAAAGAAAATAAACACTAAGATACATACTAAAACAGTTTACATCAATACATTAAGAGTTTTCGAAGAGATGAATATCATTTATAGTTATCCATATGTGTGTACATATCTTTTCGTTATCATTAGGGACAGAAATAATTCTCTTGCAACACTAAAAATGAACACTAAGACTGGCCATATTATGGAAAAACACACTAAAAAATGAATGTTAAATACTGGTGAACATTAGCAAGCTTATACAGAAACAGTATACCTGCACTTAGTAACTTTCTTGTGGGCACCTCTCGAAGGCTAGTGTTTCAGTTTAATGTCTACATTGTAGGCAAGGCCATTTAGAATGCTCTGATACCCAATTTTTGCAGGGACAGTAGGAAAGACCTACTATTTACTATAGGCAGCATAGCACCTATCAAGGAATATGGACGTGAAAACTAAGTCTGACATAAATGCTTAGGCAAAGGCATGTACAGTGGCCAAACCTTCCACAATCTGGAGAAATCAGCTCCGTCTGGCAGGTTTCAATCTGAAATTAGTTCAGTCAGGAGGGGAATGAAGTAGAATGCTGAGTCTGGAAAGATGCTAGTACATACATGTAAACAGAGGCTTGAAGACTCCACAAGTATGTGGCACACATGTGTATTTTGCTCGGATGTGGGCCCTAATATATTCCCCTGTGTGACACAGATCAGGTTGTCAACAGACACTCAATTTTATCAATTAATGAATGAGTGAATGCAAAGAGTGAGAAAAACACAGAGATGACAACTCTGTAAAAGGAAGGGCTGGAGGGGAGCTGCGTTGGTGAGTGACATTGTGACTAGATTGTGACTAGATTACACCAGTTAGGAGCAGCTCTTCAAGTGATACAAAGGAATTGAGAAGTTATTTTGTGGGAAAGGGAGAACCTTGAAGCTGATGGGCGCATGGTGAGCTCTAACTTTGGGGAATTAGATTTTTTTTTTTTGACAATTTATACCATTTTGCCATCTTCTTGCCAAAAATAAATAAAATTGACTTCTAATGGAGATTACTGTAAGTTTATACATTTGAGTCACTGTTTGTTTAGTACAAAGTTAAAATTTTAACTTAACATAGTTAAAATACCTGTACTAATATAGTGAAGTTAAGCCCTGATAATTGAGAAGTTTACTTCATTATTATATTAAGAATTTATAACATCTGTTTCCAAGGGAAATAACATATACACTCTCCCATGTAAAGTTTATTGTGAAATTTGCAGAAAGTTCTTCAGGAGTAGAAGAAAACTAAGAATTACTCAAAAGATAAACTATGAATTTATACTAATAATACTACTGGTTAAGAACTAGACATTACTGGGGCTGGGGAGATGGTTCAGTAGAGTAAGTGCTTGCCTGGCAAGTGCAAGGTCCTGAATTCAATCCCCAGTACTGCAAAAAAGAAAAAAAGAAATAGACATTTCTCAGGCATAGTCCTCCTGGAATCCCAGCCCAGCCCGTTTATCAAAAACAGTTTTCAAAGTTTAATTCTATATTTTTCCCTTTTTAAGATTAGTGTGTATCTGTGATGCATTCATCACAGAGAACCAGTGTGGGCATAGGGAGCATCGTGGTCCTACTGGCTTCCTTCTCTCTGCCCTCTCCCGCCTTTCCCATCTCCAGATTTCCACCTCTGCTTAATTTTATTGTCTGTTCCCTCCATTAAAATGTAAGGTTTAGCAAGTCAGAGATTTTTGTGCATTTATCACATGTCTTAAATCTGTGACATGGTGATTATCATAAAATATTTGTAAATATTTGCTAAGCAAATGGTTTTATCATTTTACTACTATTTTACTTTATTTTTGGTACCAAGGATAGACATTCCTAGACTGCCTTTTCTTTCTTTCTTTTTCTTTTTCTTTTTTCTTTCTTTCTTTTTTTTTGTACCAGGCTTTAAATTCAGGACCTTGTGCTTGCTGGGCAGGCACTTAAGCTGCTAAGCAAACACTTTTAATTACTAAATTTTTTTCAATTATAATTAGGTTAAAAAAACTCATGTAATATACAAATTATAATAAAAAGAAAATAGATTAAAGTTTAAAGATAAAGTGATAGGTCTGATTAATTCCATTTTAAGTGGAAGGATAAAAGGTTGTTTGGAGGTAAGATTTGTCAGCCCTAAATTTCTGAATAGAACTAAAAATTTCTCACGTACATAATAGGACTCATTATTTTTCTGCTGCTGCTGCAGTGTTTGCTGGAGGTAACAGCCATATGCTGGTGTTGAGCACAGCGGCAACTCAGCAGTCCTTCAGCTTCCAGGAACTTACCCAGGAGTCTTTATAAACAATAGCTACATCCCTAGGGTGCAGACTAAAGAAAGTAATGTTTTCATGACTTACTGGATTCTTCCCTTGATCTAGCCTGTGGCCTAAACATTAACAGGGCTTCTGCCCTGTGCCTAGAAGAGAAGTGCTTGTAGTGTGTAGCTCATCAATCTCACCACATTTCTGGAACATAGCTAAAATATTTTTAGAGAAGAAAAAGAATAACGAAAAGGAATCACCCCTAAAGACACTGATAGCACGTGTGGAATTTGGTTGCCGGTGCTGCGGCTGGGACACCAGTTCTGAATCATACTGTCCAGGAGAGATGAGTTCCAAGTGTCCAACATCAATTCATGGGTTCCAAAGGGCAAGTCAAATGCTAGTTCTTTCCATCCACTGTAAGTACTAGTATTATTTAAAGAGACACCCCAGAGCCTCAGGATAGCTCAATATCTAAGGTTTCAGGCATCTTTAAATAAAAGAAATAAGAAAATTAGTATGTCCTTAATAAAAAAGAACTGAGATAATTGTTTTTCACCAATTTAATATTATTTGTTGTTTCTCAAAAAGAAAGGTTCAGGAAAAAATATCCTTGAACAAGTTGTATCTTGCTTTTAATGAAGTGTTTAGTTTGGGAATGAAAATACTTATGCTAAAAATGAAATTTTACAGGACATGTTTTCATGTTCTCTAAAAATTCAAAAATACTCTGAAGTCAGCAGTAAACATAGTCTTAATATTAGGAAGTAGAAATATTGGTCCTGTCAACAATTGGTTCAAGAATATTGCAAATCTAGCCCCTAGATCAAATACATGCAAGGCTCTTTAGCTTGGATTGTACTTATTTTGAACAGAAGTTCCTTCCCCTTGATTACTGTTCCCTATTCCTGCACTGGATGAAATTTGGTAACAAAAGGAATTACACAGTCCCATGGCCTTTCTTGCTACAACTTTTCACTCCTGTGCATTCTATGGATTATAGACAGTGCTTATGATAGCTGGGATGTGGCCACACACCAAGAATTATAGCAGTGGTATGTGAATATAGCTTTACTTCAGATTTTTAATTTTGGTTGAAGTCAAAGTCTTACCTCCATGAGTATACTTGGTTGTGTTTCCACAAAACATTTTGTTATAAAAATGCTATGTAGACTGTTGAAGATATCTTTTCTCTAATATATCTTATGATGTATAAAAATATAGTCACATAAATTCTAAGTCATTGTTATATTATTTTGCAAATAGCATAGGTTCAGCCACATTAGAAATATTCGTATTTTAATCTATCTATACCATACTCTTCCCATACTATGTAAGTTCATTGAATACTGAATTTTGTTTCTTGAAAACCTTAGCAATATTGTCCTTTGCACCTTCCAGGAGTATTTTCTAAAAATGGAATATATTTATTTTAGCTTTAAATTATTTTATGTACTGTGATCATAAAACACTTCACATACATACATATTAAAATAATAGAAATTTTTGGATAATAAAATGAATAAGATGGTATATACTGCATTCTGATTTAAGAAATACAGCATAATAGTATCCAGAAATCTCTGTGAGTCTTAATTAGATTCCATTTCCCTGCCTCATGAGATCATCTCCTCCGTTCCCTCTCTGAGATAGTCATAGTTCGGTGTTAATCATTCTCTTGTTTCCTTCTTGGTTCTACCACCTGGACTATTAGGGGTTGGGTTTAATCACAACAGAATATACTCAACATAACAAAAGCTCCAGGGCTGGCCAAATAGCCCAGCAGATTAAAGCACCTGCAAGCAGGGGAAGGGGGTTTCATCACTGCACCTGACATGCTGGCCCACTCCCAGACAGGCTAAGATGGCAATTGAGACTGGGCGTGGTGGCACAAGCCTGTAACTCCAGCTCTTGGGAGGCTGTAAACAGGCAATCACTACAAGTCTGATCTAGTAGTGAGACCCTCAACACCCTGTAGACCTGTTCCTAAAATAAAAAAAATAAAAATAACAAATAACAAAAGCTCCACCAACATCAAAATAAGCTGGTCTAATTCCTGCACAATCATATGACCCTGGTTCTATTAGTGGTCTACCATCCTTGACTTTAAAATGTTTGGCTCAAGGGGATTGCTCTATTTCTATCTTCTCTGTATTCCCCTAACAGGAGTAGAAGGAACATTGCTTAAAATTCATCTTATTACTCCCTTGACTATGGGTCTATTAAGATTTTCTATTTTTCTTTGAATTAGTTATAAATTTCTAAGAGTTAATGCAAAAACTCTATGGTTACTTATAATCTCAACTTACCTATCCTTGCTAATGTTTTTGTATCTTTTCATTTCTAATATTTTTATTTATGCTTTTATTTATTTTTTCACTAGCTCCACTTTTTTAACCATATCATATCACTTCAGGACATCTACAAATCTTATATTTTATGGGTTAAGAGTGAGCCTTGTGTAAAATAAGCACAAGTATTTACCAAAACTATAATATAACCTATGGTTTAATATAAAGCAATCTTCTAAGTAGGAAACACTGGCAAAGATCCTCCCCAAGTCCTTGCCCGCTCCCCCATGTCCTCAGTGACTAAGTTCAAGACTTTATCTAGCTCCACAATGTGTCTTAAACAAAAGTCACTTCCAGAACTCAATTCTTCCTAAAATTCGGGCATGGTGGCGCATGCCTATAATCCTAGCACTTGGGAGGCTGAGGCAGGAGGATTGGTGTGAGATCGAGACCAGCCTGGACTACAAAAGTGAGCTCAAGGCCAGCCTGAACTGCATAGCAAGACCCTGTCTGAAAAAGACAAAAAAAAAAAAAAAAAAAACACCAGAAAAACAGAACACAATTCTTCCTAAAAACTAATGAAAGGACATTTATATGGGGTTTATACATTCTTTCTATTTTGTTGTTTTATATAGTTGATGAGTTTCTATGTTCATTTGTCTCTTTTATTTGGTGTTTTACAAGCATTTTTTCTATATTGATGCATTTAATCCTTTATTTAAATTCATTAATCATAATACATTTGTACTATGTATACATAATACAGTAACATTCATACCTGATGTTTTTTTCTATTTCTGTGTCTCTTTGACCATTTTGTTTTCTGATAGTTTTCAGTTTTTACATATTTTTCTTTAAAACATTGAAATGCAAGGGCTGAGAGGTAGCTCAGCAGCATAAGCGTCTGCCTGTCAAGTGCAAGGTCTTCAGAGTTATCCCTCATAGTAAAATAAATAAATGAATGAATAAATAAATAAGCATTGAAAGACAAATTTTCCTTGAAATTTGTATGGAATTACATGGATTCTAGATTTCAGCACCTGTAAGAATTTTCAATCATATTATTTTTTAACATATAAGTAATACCAATTTATTCCTTGAAATACCTAATTCAGAAATTTTCAGAGGCTATTATTTTCCCTTAACTTCACTTGACTCTGCTGCTTTCTATTTCTACTGAGGGTATCACCTCTATGAAAGTTTTCCTGTCTGATTCTGCATACAAAGCTGGCCTTGGGCCTTATCTTGCATTAATACTCTCTTTGCAGTGAGATAAACTGAAATCCTGAGGTTAAAGCTTGATTTATTTTAGGATGTCTGTTTATATTTTATTTGAAGTCAACCTAGATTTCTTATTTTTGTATCACTTAGTGAAGCATTTTAGAATATGTATTTTAAAACATTTTAAATAGCACTTTCTTTCAGAAGGAATCTGATGTGTCATGAAGCTAAATAGCGATCTTCAATATTACCTGTATGTTACCACAGTCATTGTTACCACTTCAGCAAAAATAAGATGTATTCCAAAGATACAGATATGCAGCTTAGCTCAGAAGTTGCAAAGGAAATTTACAAATATTTAGCATTTAGGATAATACAATTTTGTAAGTAGATTCTGGATTTCATTCAGATTTCTTTAACATTGCCCAAAAATATAGTTTTCATGAACAGTCCTCATGCCTCAAATGCTGGATTTTAAGTACTACTGCTACTACTCTACTCATTAGTTTATATCTCAGGTCACAATAGGCAGCACGTTTCTTTGTTAACTACGGTGGATGGAAACACTGCTTCAGAGCCCTCTCGATCATTTCAGCTGCACTGCACTGCGCTTTGTTGCGCAGGTCATCACTGATCACATCCTCCCTAGATCTCCATGAAGTGTTCATGTCAGGATATTACTGTGCACTTACGTATTAGTTTAATTCTGTGATTTTTCCAGAAGTCGTTGCCTTGGAGAAATCATTTTAAACCATATGTTCATTATGGGAGGGCTTGTTTAATTAAAGCTAAATAAAATAATCTGTCATCTACTTAGCTGATCACATAGAAACAGCATGCAAACAAGAAAGACGATACCCTAATGTCCGGTACCTCTGCATGAAAGTGAGCCCCCCCGCAACTCAGTCACATCATCCACCACCGTAAAGGCCATAGGAGTTAGAATTAATTCATTTCTGTTACAGTTAATTCATCTGCTTTATAATATAGACAATATATCACATCTTCCATTTAAATGTCTGATTAAGCAGGTTCATTTACCTCTACTGTAATCAAGATACCCATTAAAATAGGAGCAAATGGACTTTTAAAGTCATAACCACAGTTCCATAAATATCAAGAGAAGACAAAAGCATTTTTGGAGGCTGTGAAGTTAAAGAATGTGTGGAGAAATAGCTTAGTTGTCTCTTGAAAATGAATACTAAATTAGTATTGAGGAAAAACAATAAATAATCTAATTTATACACCAGCAGTCCGCAAAGTCTATAAAACATCAAAAAGTGGGATTAAGAAGAAAACTGTTCATGAAGCAGTTAAATCCCTGAATGTCTCCCCACCCCCACATGGACTCCTAACCAGTGCAGGAATATTATCTTCAGATGAAGCCAAATGGCAGTCAAGGAGCACCAGTTCTGGGTCTCAGCCAGACCTCCCAATGAAATCAGAATGCTGTGTGCAAGCTCTGGCAGCACGTGTTAGGAAATGTACCCTCTACCCATGGGTCCACTTGCCAGAACTATGTTCCCCAAGTGCCAGCAAGCAGGAGACCAGGCTATTCTTTCCTAAAAATACAATCAGCACATGTAAAGCAAGGAAAATGTACTCCTCACAGTAGAGTCTTTTCAAGAAAAAGCCAATGATGCAGTGAATTTCACAGCCAAAAAAAGTCCCAAAACATGTGGGCAGAGTTTCTAAGCAGCTTTTCTCTGTCTTACATATAAACAACCAGATACTCTCTGTTTTCATAGGGAAAAAGTAACAGTAACACAGAATTGCAAAACAAGTTAGTAGAAGAATTCTAATAATTAACACCTTGCATGTTGTCTTCACATTAATTATTCAGAGTACAAGTTATAGGCATGATATTTCATACAATATTAGCACAAAACTTTCTTTTCAATGAACTAAAAGAAACTAGCTGTATAACTATCTTTACTCTCTTTTGTATAAATATCTATTTTTCCCCTTTCTTGCTTTCCCCTTTCTCACATCACAGTTTGTCTTTTTTTTTTTTTAACAGTTTCTTATCTATTGTACATTTTGGACCTCATTTACTCGTTCAGCTTCTCATATTAGTGAGACAATATAATGCTTATACACATGGGTCTGATTTATTTCACCTATGAGTATGGTCTCGAATTGCATAGTTTATCCTTCTTTGTGTCTCAGTATCTTTCCATTTGTTCCTCAGTTGGTGAGTATTTAGATTGTTTCCAAGATTTAGCGATTGCAAATTGTGCTGCCATAAACATGGTTGCCCATATATGACTGGGATATTATGTTTTTAATTCTTCTAGGAAAATGCCCAGAAGGAGAATAGCTGGGTCACATGGGGCCTCTCACCCTAGATTTTTAAGGAACCCCACACTGATTTCCACAGTGGTTGTACCAGTCTACACCCCCACCAACAGTGGAGAAGGGTCCTTCTTCCCTTGTAATCCTGTGAGCATTTGTTATTTGCTAATTTTTTGATGATAGCAGTTCTTTCTGGAGTGACATGAATCTCACTGTTGTTTTAATTTGCATATCTCAAATGATCAGTGATAAAGATTTTTCCATGTATTTACTTTCCATTTGTATTTCTTTGTCTGAGAAATGTGTATTCATCTCAGAAGGTTAATTATGGATTGGGTCTTTGAATTTGGGAGATTTGATTTTTAAAAAATCCCTATACAGTCTAGATATGCCATATGTTCTATTTCTTTATCTGTGGCAAGATTCTCTATAATTCTTCCCACTCTGTGGGTTATCTTTTCACTTTTTTGGCGATTTCTTTTGTTGTGCAAATGCTTTTTAGTAAGGTGATATCCCATTTATTGGTTCTTGCAACATTTTCCTTACAGTCTGGATCTTGTTCATGATCCTCTGCCAACACCTATGTCTTTGAGATTTCTGCTTAACTTCTCTTCCAGTAAATTTAGCGTTTCTATTTTAATATTTAGATCTCTGATCATTTTGACTTCAGTTTAGGGCACATTTGTAAACAGAAACCTAGTTTTAGTCTTTAGCATGTGGAAAGTCAGCTTTTCCAGTGCCATTTACTAAAGAAGCTGTCTTTCTTCCAGCGAATGTGTTTCACTCCTTTGTCAGAGATAAGATGGCTCAGTGTGTTTATAGTTTTGTCTGCACCTTTTATCCTGTTCTACTTATCCATGGGTCTTTTTTGTTTGCTTTTGTTTTGGTTTTCCCAATACTCTGCTGATTTTATTTATTTATTTATTTATTTATTTATTTATTTATTTATTTATTTAGTACTCTAGGGAAGGTTCTACAGGGTGCTCAGGATCTCACTACTAGATCGGACTCATAGTGATGTGTCTATTTACACCCTCCCAAGTGCTGGGATTACAGGTGCATGCCACCACACCCAGTCTGAATTGCTATCTCAGCATGCCCTAGAGGCAGAGCTGGCACAAGCCCAGGGATTGAAGCCCCAGCCCCTGCACCTATTTGCAGGCTCTTCAATCCACTGAGCTATTTGGCTGGTCCGGCTCTGCTGATTTTATAGTATAATTTATAGCATAATTTCATGTCTGGGATTGTGATATCCCTGGCCTTTCTTTTGTTGTTCAGAATTGCTTTTGCTATTTTAAGTGTCTTCTGGCGTCGAATCAATTCTAAGAATTTTTTATCTATATCTGTGAGGTATGCTAATGATATTCTGATTGAGATTGCATTAAACCCATATAATAGTTTGGGAAGTGTGGCTATTTCACTATATTAATTCTTCCTATCCAAGAGCAAAGAATATCTTTCCATTTTCCAATATCCTCTTTGATCTCCTATTTTAGAGTTCTATAATTTTCACTGTAAAGGTATTTTACATACTTGTTCAATTGATTCCTAAGTATTTCATTTTTTAGATGCTATTGTGAAAGGTGTGCTTTCTCTAATTCCTCCCCGTGTGAGCTTGTTGCTTGTGTGCAGGAATGCTATTGATTTTTGGATGATGACTTTATATCCCAGAAATTCTTGAGAATATGAAGAAAGCCTCAGGCACAAAAGAAAGAGTTCTAAACAAACCAAAAGAGAACATCTCTTTGCAGGCCACAAAGCTCATGCAAGAAGGCAGGAACAAGGCAAAGAAAATACCTTCAGTATGGTTAGAGAGGCAAACCACTGCATTCAGGAAAAACAAATTATTCTGTAAAAGAAAAATAAGATAACATAAAACATATAAACAAATGTGTAAATAAAATATAAAGGCATAAAATATATTATAAATCCAAAATTTGGTAGACAAAATAGAAAGAAGATTAACACGTTAATAATTTTGGGAAATTAATATAGAAAATAGAGAAGAAAACACTGAAAAAAAACCAAAAGAATTTTCATAATGGAAAGATATAGATCTTATTACTAAAGGCTCATTGGATATCAATATAACAGGTGAAACAAGTCTCACAGAGCAGGTCTATTTTGAAATTTGTAATATTTCAGAACACTCTGAATAGTGAAAGGTCTATAAAAGCTTCCAAAACAAGAAAAGGAGCTGGTTCTTTACAAGATACAAAGAATATGAGCATTTGAGTACTTCCCAAATCAACATTAGAAAAATCAGGTGCAATAGAAAAAATGTATTCCAAATTCTAGTAACATTTATTTCCAACCTGCATTCTGTATGCAGCTCAGCAAGAAACATGGGATTCACTTAGCTCTATTTCTCTTCATGCAATTTTGTGCCAAACATGACTGCATTTAGCACAGAAAAACAGGGGAGTGGAAGGAGATAACTCTATGGCACAAGTGCCTACCCGGCAAGTGCAAGGTCATGAGTTCAAACCCTGATCCTGAAAAAAAAAAAAAAAAAAAAAAAAAAAGGACAGAAAGAGAAAACTTGAGAAGCTTTTGCCCAGGTTAAGAAATTGGTAGAATAGTTGATGAGACTAAGTTTTCCTATCACCTAGAAACCTGTTTTCCTGAGAAGAGATGTAATGACTAGGAGACATTTTGGAGTGATTTAGTGCTATGTATTTAAACAACTGAACAAATGAGAACAATAATCATGGCTTGCTTTAATAGGGCTCTACATATAATCCCACCATAAGCAAAATCAGTGTTTCATGATATCACGATGCCGGAGACACATGTACGAATATTTTTTTATTTGGTTTGTGCTTTTGTTTTTTGAGATGAAATCTCACTATGTAGCCCAGGCTGCTTTTGAATGCACAGGAATCCTCCTGCTTCTGCCTCCCTTCTGCCCCCTCGCCCCCCCCACCCCCGTTAGGATTATAGACGTGCACCACCACTCCTGGTTTGCATATGTATAGTGAAATAAAATGTATTAACTGCTCATCATCTACTGCAGTGAAAATTTAGTAGCAATGTCTATAGCTAAGAAATCAAGTTGTGGAACCACGAGAACGTTATTAAGGCAAATGCAAGTACATAGTAACTTCTAAATCTTAAACTGACTATATTCAGAAAATAAAATGGCTAGTAGGCAATTATCCTTTCATAATTATTTAAATGTAATGAGAAACCTTAGTGTTCTGCCCCGCAATCATTCCAGTGAATTATATTTCAGCACCCTGAGGAGACCCTTGGCTGTGCCTGCTTCCCCAAGGCTGGGGAGGCGTAACCTGCCCTGACAGCTGCAAGTGCTGCCAGGAGGTGGCAGAAGTGAGTCGTAGTTGGCCTGCAGAATTCTATTCTCACTCGTGAGGGCCGTGAGGTCATCAGATTCTGCGTCTGATTCTACCCTTGACAAAGTTTGTTCGGTTACTTCAAAGAAGTGGATGCACATTCACAGGCCACAGATGTCACATACGTGTATAGCAAGAGCTAATGTATGACAGAGAAAAGCGGAGTTGAGTAACAGCAGAATGGTTCACAAATATGGTAAAAGCAGTGGGAAATTTAAGTAAATGTAAAGCCTTGCATGAAGAACCAAAACTTGAAGGAGTAGAAGTCTTCCCCAAAGCCAGGCAAAAGACAAAAAAGCACAGGAGGAAACTCAGGTGCTCAGACTTTCGTTTCAGCTCTGTGGTGACCAGCCATGTCATATTTAGGACTTTGGTTAAATTATTTCCTCTTTGCCTCTGCCAAAAGCTCAGTCCCTACACAAGAACACCTCTAGGTCCCCCTCTGCTCTAACAGTCTATGTTGAAAAAAAGCATTTCTTACATTTGTAGAAGATTCAGAAGAACTTAGGAAGTTAAAATATATCCCTAATCCCATGATCAGTAAATACCCAGTATTGATATTTTGATGTATGTTTGCCATTTCTGCTTCATTTCTAGCCACAAATATGTATAAGGATATATTTTTAATTTTAGAAATCTCGTTATGCTTTGTTATTATTATCGTTGTTGTTGTATTTAGCACAGGGTCTACAGGGTCTACAAGGTCTCACTATGTGGATCAGGCTCATAGTGATTCTTCGTTTCTCTGCTTCCCAAGTGCTGGTATTACAGGCACACCCCCATGCCCAGCCCCTGGGGGCGGGACTGGCACTGCACGCCAGGGATTGAACCCCAGCCACTGCGCTCTGCCTAAGCAGGCGTTTTAGTCCCGAGCTATCTGGAAGGCCCTCCTTCTATATTACACACTTTCCTGTTCCTAACACAACACACTTGAACACCCGAGTCAGTTTTCCTGGATACTTCCTCCCTGGAAGGCCTCAGAGTCATTTTTCTAGATACTTTGTTCTTAGTTAATTATTTGCTTTGCAAGTTTTGTTTTCATTTTTTTTGTTTTTGATACAGGACCACCCTATGGCCCAGGCTGACTTTGAACTCACAGTGGTCCTCCTGCCTTGGCCTTCTGAGTGCAAGTAGCATACGCATGCTCGGCCATGCCCAGCTGCTTTGCAGTTTTTTTGTTTTTATAAAATCTTAGGCTAACCACCTCACCGGCCCCACACACACTAGATTCTTTTTCCCCTTATGGAAGTATGTAGTAATTATTTGCTATCCTAGTATTTGCAAATGCATGTGTCACAAGGGTCAGGATCTTAGTTTCTACTTCAAAAAATATTTTTGCAGCTCTAGGTCAGGGTCAACTACTTTTCCTTATGTTGAAACTAATATCTAGCAGAAGGCTACAGGTTAAGTTTGTGAAATTTCACTTCTTTCTTTCATCATTTCTGTATCCCTAGATGGCTCAAGTACAGCCTTAGTGTAGGCTTTTCTGAGAGCTATACCTTTCTTCTAGGTGCATCTACTATGGTTCTTAATCTTTACCTCTCGCTTCAGTGTTATCTTCCCAGCCATATCTTCTTAGAAATCATACACATTTGGGAAAAATAACAATAAGTACAAATGTATAAGGCTCACATTGCTAGTGAGATAACAAATTGTGGATCTCTCATTCTATCTTGAAAACACCACCACCTAACCTTTAATTAGTATTGTGAGCTACTAGAATTACCGTTTCCTGGGAAATTTGAATGTACTTTACATTTTGTTTTCCCGGAACCAGGGATTCAACTCAGGCTCTTGCACTTGCTAGGCTAGCACTTATTCTACTGAGTTGTACTTTAAATTGTTAATGCTTGTCTAAAATACACAACTCATGCACAGTTATGTATCACATTAGTGTATGTTTTCAAGGGCTTATATAAAAGGAAACATAATATTTCCATAAAAATACTTATTTTCTGTTTGAATTTTTAAATTTTATATCTGTCAATGCTTTTTATTTATTATTTTACATGAATGAAAATGTTTAGTTATGCTATTATATGAGATGCTTTTTTTTTTTTTTTTTTTGTCATTTTGAGACAGGGTCTCGCTATGCAGTTGAGGTTGGCCTTAAGCTCACTTTTGTAGCCCAGGCTGGTCTCGAACTCGCACCAATCCTCCTGCCTCAGCTTCCCGAGTGCTGGGATTATAGGCGTGCACCACCACGCCCGGCTTGAGATGCTTTTTTATCATATTCTTGAAAGTTTCAGTTTCTCAGTGAGAAGTTACATACATGTATTTTAAGTATCCATTTTAATCAGTTTAATATATACATTATTCCTCACTTTTAAGTTTTCAGTTGATGTCTTTCCTACACTAAAATTTTAAATATGTAAACACATAAGAACTTTAAAACTTATTTATTTATATTTTATGTATTTAGTACAGAGTCAACTGGGTCTCACTGCACAGATTGGACTAGTAGTGATCCTACTATTTTCAGCCTCCCAAGCTCTGGGATTATAAGCAAAAGCATGTGTCACCATGCCCAGTTTATTTAGATACATTTTATTAAACACAAATTTTGCAAGTTTTCCATTTTTATTGTGTGGAAACTATATGTCATTTCCATGTAAAAACATGAGACACATGAGTTGTCTATACATTTAGTTCTTTTGGATGAAGAGTAGATACCTCTAGAATGATCTGTAAGTTAATTAAAAGGTAAAAACTCAATTATATGCCAAAGCACCTAAGTCTTCCATGCTAAATGCCATTCCCACCTTGATGATGACTTTTAGAGAGCAGTAATCTTTCCTTATCATTATTTTACCAAAAGATCCTATTTTTACCACTGCCACAGACAGCATGCTTGTCTGAACGTAACAGAGCAACGGTGTTATTTAATCATGCATAAGAAAGAAGAATACCTGTAAGGTGCTTTCAGGCATGTAACCTAGTGTAGCCACTATGGAAAACACTATAAAGTTTCCTCAAAAAATTAAAAATAGGGCCACCCAGAAAATAGATGTTGCTGCAGTTCAGCAGTACAGTTTCTGGATATACATACAGAAAAAATGAAATTCATTCTGCAGAGAAAATTTTGCAAAGCAAAAGTCAATCTCACAGAGAAATGCCTGCACCCCATGCTCACTGCCATGCTATTCACAATGGACAACTCTGAGCTACTGTAATAACCTCGTTATGAGTTTTCTTACAGAAATTTTTATCTTTCAAACTTGTTGTATACACCCTAGCCTTAAAAATACTATGAATGTAGTTAGAATATATATGAACCCAAAAGACAAGTGTGGTGATGTCATTAAAAAAAGAAACAAGGAGTTAAAAACAGGAGTTTGGTTTTGAGCATTTTTTAAATGGGGGTTTATTTACAACATCCACATAATGCTGAGCATGCAGCTGGACAGATGGATCCAGGAGAAGGACTCTGAGCTGAGCTGCAGAAAGAAATTGTACAGTTTGCCATATCTACAATAATTAAATCTATGAAAATATGAGCTTTTAAGGAGAAATGCTAGAGTAACAAAACATAAGCACGTGAGATGGAGTTTCAAAGAAAGTCCTATTTTAAGGAAGCATCAGCTAAAATGAGCTGGCAAGGAGCACAGAAGAACAATCAGAGGGCCGGGCTTGCTGGTCCATGTCTGTAATCGCAGCACTCTGCAGGCTGAGGTGGCAGGACCACAGTCAGTTTGAAGACAGTCTGGGCTATATAAGCAAGTTCATGACCAGCCTATATCACACAGTGAGACCTTGTCTCTGTGTGTGTGTGTGTGTGTGTGTGTATAAAAGGAGACAAAGAAAAAGAGAAGGAAGAAGAAGTGGAGGAAGAGGAGATATAGGGAAAAGAAATACAAGTGAGATGCTACAGAAACAGTCACTTAGTCCTTCAGGTACTGAAGAGATTTGTAAAGTTGAACCTGAAAAGTACTTATCACTGGGTGTAGCAAGGTGGAGGCTAATAACCCTAAGGCGCACCTTTCAGGTAGACGGTGGGACAGAAGTCAGTTGGAAGTGGTTAAGATGGAGTCAGCAAATGCAGACCTGAGTCATGCGTGAAAATAGAGGTGCAACTGAGAATGAAATTTAAAATGATGTTTTGGGTAAAGCTAGCCTGAAGATGAATAAATGCTGATGAAAATTCCAATAGTCTGTCATGGAAGTTTTCTGAGAAGAATGGGGTCCCAAAAACAAAGAAGAGACTTTGACCTCATTCTTTCTGTGGAGAAGAAGAATGGCAAATATCAGTAGGTCTGTGCATCTGACAGCGTTATCACAGTCTGCTGGCTCATGTTCACCCTGTGAAGGAAGCAGCAGAGATATCTGTGAAGAGTAAGGAAGAGTTGGGAGTGGGGGAGGGAGTGAGCGAGGGAGAGCAAGAGCGAGCAAGAGAACAAACTATCTACCAACTAAGGCTTTCAAGTAGGCCTGACCTTAGTCAGGAGAAGAGGCTTAACATTTTATTAAGCAAGACATTGTTTGTTTTAACTAGAGAAATGAAACTTCTCTCTTAACCAAACACATGTGAAAGGCTATTATTAAATGAAATGCGAAAAAGATATTAATCCCTCCTTGGATTTCACCAGAAGAACAAGAACTAAGCTAATAGAATGTGATATGTAAGTCATTAGCATTTGAAAGAATAATGTTGCTTGTGGTTCAAACTCAGTGAAGTTCAACTTTCATTCAGCACACTTCCACATGGAACAGTAGTTTCCCTGGTGGAAACACTTGAGGATTGGGCAAGGGGTAAGTCTAGGAACAAGGAATGAGGTGAAAAAAAACAAAATTGAAGGTCTTTGAAAATGAGGTAAAAATTCTGTGAAGAAAAGTTATTCATAAGCACAATGTAGTCATCCAAATTCTTGCAGAATTTGAAGTAAGGATAATGATTATGCATCAGATTCAAACATTACATTGAATAATAGCACTGCCCAAGAAAACTGGATATCATGGTCAAAAAACTGGAGAGAGCAAGAGAGCAAGAGAGCGAGACAGAAGAGCCCTCCAAATTACTTGATCCTTAAAGAGAGATTCCTTTTTGTATGAGTAGACGATAAATGTTTTATAAGTAATAATGTGAAGCCAGAGACATACTGACTGGAATTTGTGGGGTTGAAGATATTCAATTTGGAGTAGGGTCCTCTGGATACTGATGTCACTAAACATCAAGGTGCAGGAATTTCCCCAAAAGAAGTTGAAGAGGCTACTGATCATGTATAGCTAAGATTAGCAAAAAATGGTGAAGAATTTTTCCATTGTTGTTGTCATTGGAGAGCTATAAAGAAGGTCTGGGAGGGATAGTGTCTGGTGAGGGCTGTCTCCCAGGGTTGCAGATGGCTGCTTTCTGAGCTCTGTTCTCTTGACACAAAGAAGGAAATCAGGTCCCCTAATGTCTCTTCTTATAAGAGCATTCATTCCTTCAGACAAGCATTCCATCCTTGTGATCTCCTGTAACTTTATTGCCTCAATGCCCATCTTAGAAAAACAATACAGATAGGAATAAGTGGAGAGAAGGTATACTCATTCCATAAGAAATGTTCTCATTGCTAGTTAAGACCACAAACAGAGCTGTTCTCATGGCACATTTTCTTTCTGAACAGAATTCCATCACTGGAAAAAAATACCGATCAAAGAAGGATCACATGATGTGTAAAGTTATGTGTTTGTGTATTGCTTATTCTTCCACCATTGGTGGACTGACCACGATTACTGGTACCTCCACCAACTTGATCTTCACTGAACATTTCAACACGTAAGTAAAATCACAGTATTGGTGACAAATTTACAGCACTTAAGTTATTCAAATTATTCTTACCTGATTCAGAGATTACAAGGACTGAGAGGCTATGCTTGGTTAATTTGTCTTTGCTTCCTTTAGTGCACCTATATGTCTACAGATTTTTCTTTGGAATAGAGTTACAATGCAGGACCAGTTGAATAAAGATGTGCCTGCCGATTCCACGGCCAGCTGAGGTGGAAAACTTCCTAGCTGACTTCTCTCACCAGAAAGGCACTACAATTTTCACTGCAAATAATTCAGTAAATGGTAGTGGGCTAGAGTAAAAAGGGGTTATTTGTGTGGGACAATTTATGTAAGGCTTAGAAACTGGCACTGGAACCCAAAGGTGAGCAGAGGTACTAATTACAAAAGATTTGGTGTGGCTGGGCGTGGTGGCTCATGCCTGTAATCCCAGCACTCGGGAGGCTGAGGCAGGAGGATTGGTGCGAGTTCGAGACCAGCCTGGGCTACAAAAGTGAGCTCAAGGCCAGCCTCAACTGCATAGCAAGACCCTGTCTGAAAAACACACACACACAAAAAAAAAAGATTTGGTGTGGAATTCAAGAAACTTTTGAAGGATTTAACAGTTACAAGAAATGGCAGTAATATTCCACAGACATATGTGACGCTAAATATAAATCTGGAACTGCAGTGCCAATCCATTACACACAAAATGAGACATCTTTGGATACAGCAGTCATATCACTTTGGTTAAAAATGCCACAATTTACACTTCATGAATTTGAACCAGAAAAAGTACTTTGTTCTCACAAGATAGGATTTTACACATCCTAGTCATAGTTTTCAGGGTTATTGTGACAAAAGCATATATGGTTTTAAAATATTTTTCACCCAACTTAAATGTTTTGAGCACTCAGACAGATTCTACAGCCAATATGTACTTCAAGCAGTAAGAGGACATGTAATTGTTAGTGTTTTTTTCCTATAATTTTATAACCTTTAATAAATAACAATGACACAGTTTCAAAACACATTAATAGGACAGCCACAAAAATTGATACAATTCATACTGTAGTCTTCATAGTAGTTCCTTGTAATTGTTAAGGAGGTGAGTAACATCAAGAAAGCTCCAGAATAGGAAGTAGTCTTTCTACAGAAAAATTAGGGGTCAGAAGCAGGAAAAGTATATTCTGTAAGTAGATTCTTAGGTTCTTATGAACTTCCTGAAATTATTTACAAAACTTGCATACATCATTTCTTCAGAAAATCTAAGACTAAAAGAATGTAAACTCAGAGTTTAAGAAGAGTGGATGTTTATGTACAAAGACCACTGGCACAGAAATATGGCACAAGTATCATGTAGACCTCTATATCTGCTCACAGTTTCAATCAATCTGTGTTCTACATGGGCACTGCAACACACAATTTAAGAAAAAGCATGCCAAAGAAAAAAGAAGCTTCCCTGCTCACTAGAGAAAATGTGTTCACATGATTTGACACAATGCTACAGGAAGCAAAACCAAATTCATAAAGAGAAGTAGTACAAATAATTCATAAAATCAAAGCCCTAAAAGTCTGCCATAGCCTGTTTAGGAAAGGTGTGGAGTAGTACATGTGTTCTCCAGTTTAAAGTAGCAGTAGGCAGATGGATTGGCAACCTAGCCATCTGGAGACAGGAAACCAACTAGGAGTCTATTACCGAAGTGCTAACAAATGATGAAAAGCTAATTGTGAAGTGACAGGAGGATGTAGACTTGAGGTGCTGCATCACCAGATGATTATCAGTAATTAAGAGTAACAATTTTAGGGTAAGGAGGCATTAGGGTAACACTGGGGATATTTGTCTGTGTTGTAGCTAGATAATGACACCATGAACTTGTGGAGAAGGTGAGGGGAGGTTCAGGTTCACTGGAGAAAGTCATAAACTGAAGCTGGACACATCGGCATGGCCAACAGACCCCAGGCATAGGCCTTTGAATGTGTACTTTATGAGCTAGTTATAAACTGAGGAGGGTATATCTACAAGAGCAAACATTAAGTTCTTAAGCATAAATGGCTACATAGGGGAAAATGTCAAAAGACTCCATCATGGACAGACTCTTAGGAAATACAAGGAAGAAGATGAAGAATGTTGGCAACACAGGAAAATCAAAAGCATGTGATGTTTTGAAAGTCAAAAGAAAAGCACATTTTAAAACATATGGTAAGTCAGGGGTATACTGAGGCAGAAAGAGCCAAGGAGTTAGTCTATTCTCCAAGCTGTCCTAGAGGAGTGCAGATTTGGGGGAGGCTGGGCACTGGGACAACAATTAGACTGAATGGAGCCAAGGAAGAGCATGCAGTCTACAGGGCAGAGCACCAAGTTTAAATGATTCCTCCAAGTTTGACAAGGAAAATAGGAAAGACCAAGCAGTGTCTGTCCAGAGGCAGAGTGTTTCTTTGACAACAAGGGAGAGACATCTGTTTGGTTGTACCTCAGGGAAAGGAAACCATCAGAACAGAGACACATGGAGTTTCAGATAAAAAATAAAGAGAGAGAAGGAAATGTATTTATCAGAATAGAGTCAGGGATGAGCAGAGAGGAATTTAAGGCAAGGGTGCAAATGTTAGTCCTGAAAAAAGAAAAGAAAGACATAGTCTCCTTGTTGATAGCAGTAGGATGAAAAGAGCGAGAGAAGACAAAAACATAGACCTATGTGTACAGCAGCGTGACGAGTGGCAGCTCCTAGGCTTTCAAGGAGCTGGGGAGTGGAGGCAGATGGCTCAAGCCATTCTGAGCTTTGTGCCTCCCAAGTCTGCAGCCACAAGCAAGGGCACTGCATGGGCAAAAGCCTGCCAGAAACAAGGAATGACTTCAAGGATACCTATATGGTCCTATCTTGTTTTTTCTTTAAAATGTACATGTGTGCTGTACATCTATGAGTGGAGAGTCTGCAAGGCAGGATTTGGGTGAAACTGCTCCCTTACTGTAGCCTCAGGAGGAGGTCACGTATGGCTTGCATAGTGGATCTGCAGAGGAATAGTAACTAATCCAAGCTAGTGAACTATCTCATTAGTGAATATGGCATGTCTCTTCTTAAGTGATATAAGCTGTGTGTATTTTCAGTGTCATGAGGGTTTTCCTATACGTGTATACATCGTTTAATGTTCAAATCAGAGTAAACTGTATTTCCTCAAAACTTTATTATTTCTTTGTAGGGAAAACATTAAAAAACCTGGTTTTTAAAAATTATACAGTACCTTATTATCATTTATAGTTATTCTTAATCTTAGAATGTAGTACCTATGCTATCTAAATTCTCTACTCAACAATCTCCACCATTAGCCTCATCAAGTCCTTAAAATGGGGTATTCTGGGAATCTTCCTTATTCCATCATCTTCTGACACAACCTTAAAGATTTGCTTTGTTTTTATCGGCTATTCCATCAGAAAACTGCTACTTGCTTAACTCTCTCTACCCTCTCTTTGTCTTCTTCTGCTCTACTAATTCAACCATCTATTCACCACCCCGTCCCCTCCTTCCTTTATGCTAATTTTAGTAAGCACCTCCTTGGAATTAACCTCCTAGTTGCTACTTTTGGAAGACCAGCCTGAAGATGTCAGCATCCTCCCGTATTTGTGTGGCTATAACACCCACTACATTGCCACAATTTCCTCGTAGCCACCATTTTCATTTCCTCTTATCATAACCTATATTTACATTCAGAAAACTTGTCTTAGCAACACACAGGTATAACTGGCACCATTGATGATACCATGCTTGTGAATCAATCACTGCTTTCTTTTTTAAGCTCACAAATCATGAAGAAGTTCATCAATAATTATTGGTTGTGACAAACTGTTGAAACATACATGAGATAATGCCTAGGAGAATTCTTTGAAGAAATGAATAATCTTTCTACATTGAAATGAATAAAAATGTCATTAGGAAAAATTATTATTTTATAGTGGAGTAGTTTTGACACATCAGTACCATCTATCAACACAATAGTTAGTAGTTAATTGCACACAAATGATCTGCTTATAAAGAACGGAAGACTATTATAAGTAAAATTCATAGCTGGCTAGTTATCACAGTGTATTAGTTTATATGTGTCAGTTGTGAAATCGTGTGTATAGAAAACAGCTTGGGAGAAAAAAAGATGTATTATCCATAATGAGCACAGTTGATGTTACAAATTGTGTGAGCAAAACTGCAGTAGCTGTGCCACCTGCTTCTCTGCAGAGATGTGTTCCAAGACCTCCAGTAATGCTTACTACCTCAGCTAGAACTCAGCCACATAGTTACTATTTTCTATTTGTAATCATATGTCTTCAACAAAACTTCATTTATAAATTAGTCAGGCATGGTGGCAACCACCTGTAATCCCAGCACTCAGACAGCTGAGGCAAGAGGATCACTGTGAGTTTGAGACGAGCCTGGGTTACAAAGTGAGTTCAAGGCCAGCATAAACTGCACAACGAAACCTTGCCTCTAAAGGGGATGTGGAAGGCATACGGAAAGATTAATAGAAGTAAATAATTGAATAAGAGAATCATTATAATATATTTTAATATATGTTATATGAATGTGGTTCATCTCTGTCTTGAAAGAATCAATGTCTATCAACAGATGAATGAATATTGCAAATGTGGCATTTATACACAATGGAATACTGCTTTGCTATAAGACAGGGTAAACTTGAGACATTCATAGGTAAATAAATGCAGTTTGAGAGCATAATGTTAACTGAAATAAATCAGACACACAAGTTTAAGTGTAATAATAATAAAAAGGCTTAATGACATGGTTTTTCTAATACAAGAAGCTAAAAATAGAAATAAAAAGCAAAATAAAGAATAGGCAATAGGAAGTAGGGAGATATTTTTCAAATGGAAAACAAGAGGCAAAGGGAAAGGAGAAAGGAATAAAAAGAGGTTTATAAAAGAGATTCAAATAAAAATTGGAAATAGATCATTTCTAAATGAGAAAAAAGATTGAGTTGGAGGGGAGGGATGGAGGGAGAATTAGACATGAACGGGAGCAAAAAGAATTAAAATGTGTTGTGTACAAACTTCCCACAATGACACAATCATTATGTACTACAATGCATGTACATTAATAAAGTAAAGAATAAACAATCTACTATTATTTTCAGATAATATTGACTGCAGGCAGTGGATAGGTAGGGGCCTAATGTTTCATGAGTTATAAATCAAAGTCCAGTAAAAGGCATGTGCTTATATTTGCCATTAGTTCTAAATTTATCTGATGACCCTTTCATCTTTACTAAGTTGAGTTGGAGAAGTAGACCAATTATTTAACAATAACATTTTCAAATGTTACCATGCTTTTTCTCTTCATATATAAATAATATGCATTTCTCAGAAACAATTTATCAGCTATTATAAAAGAAATGTGTGTACTGCAGAGTTTGAACTCAAATCTTAATTCAGACTTTAATCATGCCCTATATTAGCTTAAATTCTGCAAACCTCAGGTTCTTCCTCTGTGAAATGAGGGCAATGCTAAAGTTTATCACTGTGAGGATAAAACAACCAGTGTACACATGGCTCTGGCAGAGGCTGCCGCCACCTCTTTGTCAGTAAGGCTCCAGGATGATAACACTGCTGCTTCCAGCTTTACTATCACAGTAAGAAATTCAAACCTGGCTCATGAATATCAAGTAGTCAATATTTTTGAGCAGAAAGCAGGAAATACACAAACCCAAAACTGAAAGTGGCTTTGACTCAGAAATGATCAAAACAGCCATTAATCAAAAGGACAATAATCAGTGCAGATAATTGCTTATTAGGATACTTAATGACCAAAAGCTATTTCAATGTTATAAATTTCCATGACTACATGAATTATCTTGAAGAGATTTCTGTGTATTTTACTGGTATTAACGTTAGTCATCTTTTTACAAAGGGTTGTCATAAGAACCACAGTGACAACTTTTTCTTTTTAAAGTATTAAGAGTTAAGCACGCACTATTTAGGGCAAGATATATCTCCACACTGTCGTGCAGTTATTTCTGTAATTTTTATAAAATATTTCTAGAAACCAAAGGTTGTATTACATATTGAAATATTAAAATATCTCTAAGTAGAATATAACTTTTGCTTTCTAGAGATATTTTATAAGAATTACAGAAATAATTGCACCACAATATATGGAATTTTTTTCAGTTGGTAGTTGGTGTTGAGGATACCACAGTTTAATAAAGAGAGGTTGTGTTTTAAACTAAACTTCCTCATCAACTTGAAAATCCACCTTGACTGCAGATGCTGAGATGTTGAGCAATCCCTCCGACTTCTCTCAGGTTCTTCCTGGGTAAAACGGAAGTACAATGCCCTCCTCACAGGCTCTACACTAGGATTAAGTGTACTTAGGTCATCTGCTCCTTCCTATGCTTCTCCTTGACGTCTAAAACTTAGACATTCCAGAATACCCTGTCAGTCCTTCTGTATCTCCATCTCCATTTCCTGCATTACCAGACCCCTTCCCTTGGATTATGATGGCATCAACTGCCAGCTGTATCCCATGCCCTGAGTTCTAGTGTCAGGTACCTAGCTGCCCGTCCAACACTGCTGTCAAAGAACACCTCAATTTGACACACCACATCCTTTGTTTTCTTCCTTTTTTTCTTTTTGTATGTACTAATAGTGTTGAAAAATGTGATTCCTTACGGTATCTTGGTGTGATCGTATCACCTATTTTGATTATTTTCTTCTCTGCTGTAACCCATTTCCTCTCTCCAAACCCCTGGCACCCCTCTGAAGACCTCTTATATCCACAGTGCATTCTTTATCTCTCACCATGCTGTCATCTATGCCCTTGACCGGTTTTCCCGCAGATGTCATTGTTACAGTATATGGTATTTTAACACCAACCAAGTTTTTAAAATTGCATTGACACATTCAAAACCATATATCTTTAGGCTGCATCAGGTGGTACTTTCACATGTGTTGAAATCAGGCTAAACATCTGTATCTCTTCACTATTTATCATTTCTCTGTTGGAAAATATTCAAAATCTTTTTCTAGTTTTTTTTCCAAATATATAGCAAATTATCATTTATCTGTATTGATCCTACTGTACAATGGGACAGAAGAATTGATTTCTCCTATCCAGTAGTAGCTTAGTACCCATTGATCAGCCTCTCTTCACCTCCCTCTTCCCAGATACTGATGCCAGCCTGTGACAACAACTTCTCTATGGTTCACTTTTTTATTTTATTTATTTAGTTTTTAAATTTTTTCCCTGACAAAATACTTTGTTTAAATGTATCAAAAATTGTTATTCTTACATTATTATCTTGTTCACTTTATCAGATTCTGTGCATGTGCACCATAATGTGATAGCTGTCTCTTGCATGGTACTAGAGATAATTCCCTGCTCCATGTACACTCATTTCTGTGTGTGTGTATTTAATGAAGGTTTTGTCACAAGCCTTTTCTTAGATATGAAAAAGGGCATAAAAATCAAAACATACCCACTTTTGCTTTGGTGAGATGTAGAAGTAATATATACAGTTACATAAACAAGACAAGAAGGAAACCTCACCACTATCCCAGGACTTTCTTCTTGGCCGAAGCGCAGTCCGGGTGACCATGATCTACTTGAGAGAATTCTACTTGGTCCTCCTGCTGAGCTCTTCTCTGTGCTTCCACACAGACGCTATCCTGACTGTCAGTGCCTCAACTTTGGATCGTGGTTTTTATTTTCCTTTCCAGCGGCAGTTATTATCCTCCTGTTGTCCTGGATCTGGCTTCAGTGGCTTTTCCTAGGATTCAAGTAAGTAACAGGTTCATGTTTTTAGGATAAATGAAGGTCTCTAAATTCCAGGTCTTAAATTCTGTATCCAGTACTTTTTTCCTTACATCACACATGCTGCATTAGTTTGTTATTTATTTGTTTGTTGGCCAACAGGCAAACACACAAGAAGATATTAAGGCTAAACTAGAATTTTCATTCAACTAGGCTGGCTATTAGAGATGGTATTTAAAAAGAAAGCCTAAAAAATACAAAAGTAAAAAGAAAGCCTATCCAGGTATTGTCTGAATATGCCAATAAGATACAAGGTAACAGAGAGGCATAAGGAACTCAGTATGATGGGCACCAAGGCCAGTTTGTGAGAGTAAAGGTTTTATAAGTTCGACCCTTAATTTGATATAATGGGATTTTCTTGGGTTATTGAGTTATGCTCACATCTAACCTCCAAGTCTTCCTGTTTTGTCCTAGCAGCAAAATGGTTATACCACTTTCATAATAAAAGCTAAAATAAAGACCCGAGGCTGTTCTCTGTAGAAAGAATAGTGGGCTAGATATGAGAGCAGCAAGAATATGACTGGAGCTTCTCACAGCAAGGATGAATAATCTCTGCAAGTCCTGATATATTGTTACACATGGTGTCTTCAACTGTAAAAGCAATAGCATTTACCCAGAAGATCAGTAAGATCCCTTCCAACACATATGGATCCAAGTATGAACAGGTAGAAGCCAGGGTAAGAAACACAGATGAATAAAGTGCTGCTAGTGGCACCCAAATATCCAACATGTATTCAAAGAGAATTTCAAAATATTACTTTGACTAGGATTTTAGCTGGTGGCTCAGATGCACCTGTGAGCTCTGTGGCTTAGGTGACAATCCAGTGGTGAACATTATGAAGAGCTCCACATCAAAACCTAAAATGCTATCTGAATTTTTCAGCTCACTTAATAATATTCCAATAATATTCAATCAGTACATTGACTAATACTCCAAACAGAGTCAAAATAGCTCTGTGGCAAATACTGAAGATTTTTCTTGAAAAATAAAATAACTCAAACTAATCTTTACACAGTTGTATTTAAATAATTTCAAGGAATCATGAATAAAACAGTATACTATTTGCCAAGCCAGGCTAAAGTCAGCCCTTTGTACTTTTAAAAAGGAAAACAGTATGGCCATTCATAGGGCAGCATGCGAGTCCCTGCCAGTGCTGCATTTCCCAACTTCGTAGCATAAGGACTGGTCCAGCCCCTCTTGGTTCTCCTTCCTGATCTTTCTGCAGAATTATCCAATTGTGTTAGTTGAGTGAACATGGTACTGATGATTTCTTAAAAATCTATACAGATTGTGGGATCAGCATGTGACAGTTCTCCTGCTGGAGCAAATGTGTGGAATGTCATTGCTTTCAGCAGGTGGGCATCAGTGGGAAGAGGCCAGCTGCATGACAAGTGCTCCTCCTAGGAAATCTGAGCCTTTGGGGGCCTATTCAATGGCACAGGTAGAAATGCCAGCTACAGAGAATAGAATCCCGTCAGTGGAGAAAATATTCAGCCCCAGGCACATAGTTCTTTCTGTTCACTGTTGTACGTGTAGAGACTTTATAAAATACATGTGCAATGGTTGTTATTATTTTAAAACAGCCTACCACTTAGAAAGGAAAAATTAAGAAGATAAAGGGCAAATGTATTAAAATATGTTCTGCATGTGCTGCAAAGTGCATAAGTCATGATCAGTGGCACATTTCAGCAGTCCCCTGGCTGTCCACTGTTGGCCAGGCACTGAACAGCTGCAGGCTGCAGCTAATTTTTCAGCGTCCTTTCCAGTCTGCCAGGTGTTCACCTGCAGAGGTTTAAGATAGAGAACTAGAAATTATCAGCCACTCCCTTACAGGATGCCACACATTCTGGTTAGTGTTGGCTGCTAGCTTGACCATTATAAATGACTCCAACATGCTTCAGAAGAGAAACTCATCAATCAGTGCCTGCAAACTGATTTAAATGGAGAGGTTAATGTATTGTCATTTGCGTCCTCATAGCTGTGCGATGACATCAGCCTTCCTGTGCAGAAAGCCAACTGGGCTTTGACTCAGCTGTTAATTGTCAGCAGCCAAAGTGGCAAAATACTTATTGATCAAGTTGGTTAGAAAAAGAGTTTTGTGGGGCTGGGGATGTAGCTCTGTGGCACAAGTGCCTGCCTGGCAAGTGCAAGGTCATGAGTCCAAACCCCGTTCCCGCAAAGAAAAAAAAAAAAGAAAGAAAGAAAAAAGAGTTTTGTGTTCCTCTTCAGCTAGGCTCTCCCTATTCATAGCTCTCAAGGTATCCCAGAGCTTAGTTTCTTATAATAGTAGTATTTGTGTTTTGTCAGAGGACAAAATATTTAGTTTGGAAGAATTACTCATTAGGCACTTAACTGAGATTCTAAAATGTGACTATGCCCTCATTGATTATAAATTGAGCAATATCTGATGAATTCTTGAGGCACATACATGAGGTATTATGAATATATCATAATGGACTCCTTCAAAGGAAATCTCATCCTAAACAAGGTTGACTAGCTAAATTACATTGGAAAAATAAAATCAAACAATGTAAAATAAGTAAACACACAAAAAAAATAATCAAGGCACAAAATGTGACTTTCTGAGGTAGCTGCTTTCTCACTATCCCACTGTACCTACCGTCTTACTCCCTTCTTCTAAGCATGTAGTTTACCCTTGAAATTTTACAAGATAAAATACTCCTGTTTTCTACATGTACAAATAACATAAGCTGAACTGCTCTATTCCAAAAGATAGTCTAAGAATCTAGCCATTTCTTCATTTTTTTCCTACTCATAGAGTTTTTTTTTTTAATCTAAATCTAGAGTGCCAACACATGCATACACACACACAGACACACACACAGACACACACACACACAAATTGCTCATGGTTTGAAACACCCTGGACTTCAGAAGAGACATAGTTGCAGGAAAAGGGTCATGAGAACAAGCAGCTAAAAGCTGTAAGAGTGGCTGTTTCCATTAGAAATAAGTCGGAAATAAGGTAGAAGATATCGGGTGCTATTATGTCATAGGATAGAAGAAACTTAGAGGAAAGCACATGCAATAAAGCTGATTGTAGAGAAGTCACTTGGACTCTGGCCAGTGTAAGTGTATATAACTTCCCCCTGCCTTAGTGTATAGCTCAAATTAAATATCTTTATGAAATGTAATGCATCTGATAGGAGCTGTCTCATAAATTTGCCAAAGGCACTACTGATTTGGTAAGTTGACTATATATTGTGCATACTGGTGTTAAGAGACAATAGTTCAAAGAAAGCATGTATGGTATTGTCATTGCAAAGCATGAAAGAAAAAACTTGTACATGTAAAACAATTAGCACCTAAGATGGGTAATAATTATATTTAATAATACAATGTAATGCTATACAATAAAGTGTTAAACAGAGATGAATGTCACAAGACAAATTCCAGTGCTGCAAAGGTATTTGGAATCGAGTAGTAAATGTCATGGAAAACATACAAAAATATTAATCACTGAAAAGTGAGCAAAGCGGGGAAAATAGTAGGGAGGTCAAAGAACACTCAAAGAAGCAAGGGGAAGTCTAGGCATAGTAGAGACACACGTGGTTATTAGAAGGATGATTTACATTTTGTGAAGTTTTTACCAAGCATCTATCATCAGAGGTCACAGCGATGGAAGACTCCTTTGCTTAATGAATTTAAATGTTTTCAGTTTTAAGGAAATGTTCAACTGTGGCAAAACCAGAACACCTAAAGAAAAAGCTTGCGCTGCAGTGATTAAACAAGAATATGAAAAACTTGGGCCAATGAGGTAAAGTCTGCATATGTGTGTGAGCTTTTCACACACACACACACACACACACACACATGCACACACACTACCCACAGATGTTGTACAGACTTTAAGTAGTTGCTTAGTAGCCCATAAGGACGTAACTTGTGTTCAAGATATTTATAATATTTAATTAGGCCTCAAAGTTGATTAAACTTTTTGAATATAATTCAGCTTGACAAGATATCTAGCACTGCCTAACTAAAATTGGCCAGGCAGAATGACAAGACACTGTGAGGCTCCCAGAAGAAGCAAGGGCCTTTTCCCACTGTACTGATGTTCTCAAATTATTGACACATCCAGTTCTTACCATGTCTGGCACTCTGCTAAAGTTACTCTTGATGATAGCTTGATGAGTTTCCACAAATGCCCTGTAAGAAATAAATGACAGCATAAAAATTTCTCTGCAGGTATCAAGAAATTATGACCTTGATCCTCTTCATTATGATGGCCTTGCTATGGTTCAGCCGAGACCCAGGATTTGTTCCTGGTTGGTCTGTACTTTTTTCAAAGTGAGTATTATTTGCTATACTTGTCAGACCACCTTGAGTTATGCTCTGCTACTCTCCTTAGGAGGTCTGAAAGTTTGAACGTTTATAAGAGATTTCTTTCTCTTTTTAATATAAATATTATGTGAAATAAGTTTCACTCAATGCTTCTTAATAATCAGATTTTACTCTCTGTGCTTTTTACCAATTTATGGTTTTGTTTTTACTTTTACAGAAAGCTATTTATTGGGCTCAATATCTTGTCTATCAGAACATTTACCTCTTAGTGTCTTACATAGTGAAGTGAGGGCGAAGACTACAGCAATATTTTCTAAATTAAGAGCCATCTTACATGACAAAATAAGTAGTTTGGTTTTGAGATTTCTGCTCCATATATACCTTTTACTAAAATGCTCTAATTACTAAAATTAGCAGATACATGGCTGGGATTTCCTGTCTTATATTCTCCAGTAAAAATCACATAGTCTATGGGGAAGAAACTAAAATCGTTTGAGCCAGATATATTTTGACTAAGTGAGTAAGGAAACTCTTCCCTCCCAGAATCAAAGCCTTTGAGGATTACCAACCTTGCTATTGTTTTTCAAAAGTGCAAAACCTGAATCCAGATTTCTAGTAACCACACAAACCTAACAATACAGTGTGGTTTAGAAGACTAGCTTCCACTTTAAAATCATTCTTATTTCCCTCTGGAGTAAAACTTTTCAGTCTGAGATGTCTAAGTCAAAAAAAATACCATCAAATTATTCAAGGCAAGTAATGTTTAATAGTTAATTAGCCCTTTGTGGTTTAATAATAGGATCTAGAGCAACATGGAAAAGTAAGTCTCACTTTAAAAATAGAAATCCTACCATTCTAGGTGGGAAAATCTTTCTCTAACCACTAGAGGGTCAAAGTTAAATGAAATCAGACAATAGCTAATAAAACAAGGCAAAAAAATCCCAAGATAGGGGGCTGGGGAGACAGTTCCAGGGAATAAGTGCTTTCCTGGCAAGCTCAGGGTCATGAGTTCAAACCCCAGTACTGAAAAACTAAATAAATAAAATAAACAAATAATCCCAAGAGAATATTTAATATATTTGGCTTTAATTTTTTCCTTGTGGGAGGATAATGTAATTAAGGAGCCATTTTGTTTGTAGCAGGAAGCCAGTGTGTTTGCTATGGGGAAGTGCTTATGTCGCCTAGCAAGCTGATAGGAAACAATAGGGAAAGAAACAAGGGTTTGAAATTGAAATAGAAATTTAACAATTCCAAAGCAAACAAAAATTTGCATAAGGTTAATATTTATAAAAGTGACACTACCTAATTCATAAACTACTAAGAGCCAGAGGGTTGGAGGGAAGAGAGGAGGGTAGAAAAAGAAGCCAAATGTCACGTACATGTGCCAAGTCCTCAGGGTGAATATGTTCATAGGATCTACAAACGTGTGCCAACAAAAAATGAATACTTTTTAAAGTATATTTACACCTTAATTTTATTTGGTAGAATACATTTGTTATGTTGATGTTTTAGGCATTCAAAATTTCTAAAGTTAGTGTGATACGTTAAGGTTTGTATCTACCACCTAATGTTTTGATTCCATCTGTTTGAACCTGGACTGAGTTCAAGATGTCTTTTCGTATAAAACACAATCCAGTTACATGTTTCCTGGCCTAATTTGGCAAAAATTCAACCAAAAATTTTGGTTTAAAAATCACACGGATAAGTATTTGTCAAGTTTACAGAATAAATTGTGCTGTGATTGATTTTAGTCAATAAAGAAAAAGATAAATCTATACTTAGAAAAATAGACTTCTTTAAAGTTTATTACATTGAGAAAGATGATGAATTTTGTTTAGGTTTTCCAGGTAAACTATGAGAGGTAAGCAACTCCCATAGCATATAAACTTTATTGAGTTTCAAGATAGAAAAGTAATCCTCGTGGAGGTGATGAAAATGTACTTGGTAATATTGCCAACTTCTAAAACTGTAATCTAATTATTTCTGCCTGTTTCATTTACATGTTGTCTCCAAATGCTTCCTAACTGTGGATGTTTCTGGGAACCTGTCTTACTTGTTGGAATGGCCTGGTGATTCTAAGACCCCATCTGTCCCCAAGTCATTCATAATTCGTTTAGCAATCAGCTATGAACGTCGCATAAACCATGCCATTAATTAATACTGGATCGAGTTTCAGAGAGGGCAAAGCATTAAATGAGCTGATTTCATTTGCATGAGATACCTAGGTCTTTTTTTTTTTTTTGCAATTCATAGAAGAATTTGAGAAGACTATGGCAAAATCAGGCCTTGCCATAGTCAGTAAAATGATAGAAATCAATTATTTTACCTGGTATAGAAGTTATTTTAAGTTCCATTCTTTCCAATAGAATTAAAAGAAAGAATTCAAAGCAGAAATTGGTTAACAAATCCACAAGCTTACCTAAGAGGGAAATTTTCCTTCCTGGACTACTAGGTTAGGTTAATGTCTTTACATGTGATATTAAAAATAAGAAATATATGAAAATAACGGAGATATTATCTGAGACAATCAGTTCTAATTATATTATATCATTTGTTTGAAAATCCATAGATTTTAAAGATTTCCATAATAAATAACTTACACCTCTATTACTACTTATATGCATATCATACAAATGAAATCAATGCATTTAAAGCTTTATACTCTATGAAATTGCTTAAATGTTATTAGTATAATCAATTGGTATTTTAGCACTTGTAAATTATTAATCCCATTTAAAAATATACATTTTTTTCAGGTACTCTGGTTTTGTAACAGATTCAACTGTTGCATTAATTATAGGACTCCTTTTCTTCCTGATACCAGGAAAGATACTGACGAAAACAACATCTACAGGAGAAACTGGTTAAGTATCACTTATGGATGATTGAATTTTACATAAAAACCAAAATATATGAAATTTCATTGCTTTCCACCGTGACTGAAAAGGAATAGTCTTGCTGACACAGTTCCTGGCTTAGCAGTCCATCCTTGCACACTGTACCTCCTATCTGGTCAGCACATGTCCTCCACCCATCAGAGGGGTCATCTAACTTTGCAGGAGTGAGATTTCTAAGGATCCACAAGCAGAAGAAATGCTATTTGACTCATGATAAATCCGCTCCCACTATCATTAGATTTAATCTTACTACTGGAAAACATAGAAACAAGAACTTGGAAGTCACTATTTCATGATGAGCCCTTGTACAAAATTCTGAGGATATAAAAATGGTGACGTGATTCATCAGAAAGAGCATTTACAGCTTCATAGTAGTCTTGAAAGAAAAGCAAATCTCAATCCTACGCATCCAAAACCTAGGATAATGATCAGAAAAAGTGTCCCCATATTTCTGAAATGTGGACAATCAGCCATGCACACTTGTGTGAACACACACTCCCACATACACAGTTTTAGTCATCAGCTCCAGGCATGTCTATGCTTACACTAACCTGATACGTTGTCAGTAGGCAGATTCCCAGTTGTTAGTGCAGGACAAAAAAATTATAGTAGTTTGGAAATAGACTGGTGAAGATAGAGCTGTGAATCTGTTTTGATTTGCTTGCTTTCTTTGTGATGCGAATAGGGCTTGTGTAGTTGAGTTAGCGCAACTGGTTCCCTGACTCAGAGCTGCAGGGCATGATATATATGAACAGCATCATGTATAAATGCCCTTTGTTCTTCATTTGAGATTGGAAGGTCTCATTATGTTTTAAGGAAATATTCCAATATTTAGCACTGATTTCTGTGAGACCCTGAAAACTCCAACTATTGGAAGCAAAAGTTGGAACCAGTGGTTGGTTTTAGCTTCCAATAGATCCATCTGAATCTCTCACCTGCAGAAAGATCCTTGGTGCTGTCCATCGTTGTACCCTCATTCTTTAGTGCTTTCCTCCCTGATAAACTACTTCACACTTTGTTTAAAAATGACAAATATGGTATAACATGTTAAATTCTCAACAAGAGGTACTTTTCAGATATGTTTACATTCTGACAGGATATATAGTTTTGACCTAGTTAAGCAGCATTGTAGTAACATTTTAGTCATTTGTGAAAGCATTTTTGAGAGTATCTGGGGATAAGTTTTGATTTGGAAGGGGACAGGAAGTAGGCTTACTAATAATATTATAATGTCACCACATGGATATTATCAATACTAAGTGGGGCTAATGTCCTCATAAATGAATTTGCTGATCAACAAGTAAGTAGCAAGATCCTGATAACTTCTTCATGAGCATTATCATTCTCAAAAATTATATTTTAATCTTTTAATTTGAACTTTGATATAGAATCCTGATAATTCTGTTATGTTTTATTTTGTGATTTAAAAATACTACAATATTAAAGTAAATATTAATAAATAATAATTAAAATCCTGGGCTGATGCTATTGGAATCAGCGTCACATTATGCACATTTTATGTAATAAGGGAATGTACAGTTCAATACATTATGTTACTCAAGGAAGTGTAGTGTAATTAATAAGTGAAATGCATTATAAATGACATTGTTATGACTTATGTCAGATAAATCTCAAAATATTTCCAAATCATACTTCTTTGTTTTTTGTAATATCATGTTTCACGTAGGCTGTGTGGAAATTGCTCATTCAAGATCAAATCTCTTCGTAAACAATGTAAAAATATTTATTGCCTTTCCCTGAGATAACTAGAGTTCTATTTTTTAAAAAGTAGCATGCCATATTTTCATATTTTAAGCAATACTTAACTGAAGGACTCTTGTTTCACAGTTGCTTTTGATTATTCTCCACTGATTACTTGGAAAGAGTTCCAGTCATTCATGCCGTGGGATATAGCTATTCTTGTTGGTGGAGGATTTGCTCTGGCAGATGGCTGTCAGGTAATACTCTATGTGTAAGATACTTAATAGTTAACTAGATAATTAAAAAGCATAGCACAGAGGCATCCAGGCTTCTGTCATGTTCATATCTATTTTACTAAATAACTCAGAGTTCAATAGCCTTGCAGTAAGCTTACTACACAGATGAGGTGAGTTTAGAGTTCAAGAAGTTTTCGTGGTGGCAAGCACAAAGCATACTATGGCGATCAACTGTGTCAAATGAAATAAGGTAAAGAAGATTAAAATTACTACTACACAAAAGTGTTAGAAGACTCATACTAGAGAAAATTTTTACGTAAAATACTGTGTAAAGTAATTTATCATGAATTGCAATGTGCAGTACTAAAACCATGCTTGAAATACCTATCATTCTGGTCTTCTAAATGTGTACTGCTTCTAATAATACATTAATTATTGCTACAATCTCTCTCAAATAAATGTTTATTTTAAAAAATAATAAAAGAGAATAAGAGACAAGAAAAATGCCATAGGATTATTCCACTATAATTTTTATATGGTTCAATTCCTAAATTTCTGTGTAAAAATGCATATTTTCTACATTCTGTAGGGATTTAAAGTTTAGAATATTAATGATTCATGGAAAATACTTGTTCTATGTTATGTGTAAGGTGTTTGATATTTAGAAAAATAGTGTTGTTAAGATCAAGTGCCTATATTATAGGAAATAATATCATTAAGCATTTCTCCTGGAGTGTTAACAAGTTTGCAGACCAAAAAATTAGAGAAAAAGAAGGGCTACAAGGATAGCCAATATTTTGGCCCTAACTCTTCAAGGTTAGTGAGGTCTCAGGACATAAGAGAGCCTGTACTGTAATATCCTATAATTCAGTGGTGTCCCAAATTTTCAGTCCAAGGAGACTATGGGGCCACAGAGGAAAGGAATAAACAATGTACAGAGTGCCCAAGGAGAGTGACCTAGGGAGAACACATTCTCTCAGGCTGTCACAGAGAGCAAATTGGCCAAGCAATGGCTATGACTCACCCAGATGACTGACACTGACAAAAGCTCTACAAACTGCTGTACATGGCTTCAGGGTAAATCTTGAGGGGATTTGACTGATCTTGTCAGATACAGAAGTTATGTTTTTGTTACATAGGTCTTACTTTATCTTAGTCTTAACCATCTAGCAGAAAAGTCTAACCATGAGGTAGAGCCATATCAATATATTGAGCTATAAAATACTCAAGCTGATATACAGCTACTTTCTTAGTCGAATGAGAAGATTTGCACTAATGGTGTTTAGCCAAGATATCACACCTGCATCTTGTACTCTAAAAAACTACTACACAGACAACAATATGCAATGTATTAATTATTATAACTGCTATACTAACCCCTATTGTGAAACTCTCTCATTGCTATTACTTTTTCATTAAAGTCAATAAAAAGTAAAAAAAAAAAAGTAACTTGTCATGAAACGTTTCTTTTAAAGCTTTTTATTTTTTAAAGAGAGTACACAATAGTACTAAAACAGAATTATAAATGACACAATATTTTGCTAAACAAAACAATATGAATTTGACAATATTTGTTGTATTGCATAGTGTTGTCTTCAAATTAGTTGCTCAGATTACCAGATATACGCATGCAATATTGGAAGATAGAAAAATAGGCAAAAAACGTTGTAAGAAATTAAGACAATAAAAGGAAGACAAAATTGAAAAAAGAAAAAGCAAAAAACATCAAGCATTAACTGTTCCTTTCCACAGACCTGCAGAAATCCACAGTATAATTATCCATACCATCCTGCTTATATACATAGATATATCTCTTTCTCCCACTCCCTCTCCTGTCCTTCTCCTCTTAGTAATTCCTTTCATTTGAATAGGTTCATTCCCTTCTCTTTTCATGTTTCTTGTTTGCTTATACATTTACTATATTTCATGATGAATTTGAGTGGCTTTTGGGTTTAAATATATTGTGACCTTATTTTTGTCGAAGAATGAGAAATAATAATGGCATTAAATATACTTAATAAGTTTTACTTAGATGAAATCTGGGGAGAATTTCATACTATCATGTGTGATACTATGTCTATTCTTAAGCAGCATGAGGAATACAGTGAGATATTTTCCTGACGTTCATTTCTAGTTGACGTAATGCAGCCAACTCGAGGGGATCTTGTTCCTCACAATTGCCCTCACTCTTGTATACTGGTTGGAATAAAATTACATGTGAGAGTGCCATAAATATCTTAAACTTTTAGACTAGTTTAAAACCAGTTGTTTCTTGATTTCATAGACTTTTGTGATATACTCAAAGATTATGACTGTTTCATGTCCTTACTCATAAAATTGAGGAGAATAATGAGAGAGGTGTTATGTCAACCCTTTTGTGAAGGGTTGATACTTCTCAAAATAAATATCTTCTCTCTTGTTCTTGCAAACCTAAATGGAGACTTCACTTCTACCTTTATTGTTAATTTTCTGCGTGGCATTTAGATAACGAGATTTTAGCAAGAGGATTTAGTAATAGTTTCAAGGCTTGGAAATTGACTCAATTCTGAGCACCTTCCACAAAATTATATTAGGTATAGATTTTGCTTGACTCATTACCTGCCCATAAAAATGGTAGAAATAGAAGACATTTGCATTTTCCTTTTCTACTACTGTATTTCAACAGCCATAAGATCTGAATTACATTAAATAACTTCCATCACATGTCTAATAATTTGTACTTTAAAAAGTCAGAACCAAATGTCTGATGTAGGGATTCTATGCATCTCTCCTCCTCAATAATGTCTATGTTGGACCCTAGACCCTTAAAATGCATTAAAAAAACACCCATCAGACCCTATGGCAGCAAAATCTGACTAAATAAAAGATATGAACCTAATCTGATGCACTAGGTTCTCTCAGTGGAACAGTTAAGCACACCACTGGCGAAGGTTTAGTTTACCTTAAAAATTCTGTTACTAAAAATCAGATATCTTGAAGAATACATAGAATGATCATGTTGTAACTCTTAGTGGCCAGAATTAACTCATAAGCTTAAAAAATTGTGGCTGTAGGCAAATGTGCCAGCAGAAAAAAAAAAAGGTTATAAGAGATTTGAGACAGTTAATTTTCAAAAATTTTGGTGCAAATCATAATTAGCCTGGCAAATGTCTAGAATCAGATAGTGCTTCTAGTTGAGAACAGTAAGATAGCAATACCTATGGCCTTAATGTCTTTAGAAATTCTATTTTAAAATATCCTGGCATTGCTTTAACATGGTAGAACTCTTGAAAGCTATTCATAGTCTTGTCCATTAATAAACTGGTCCTCTTCCCTTTTCACACATTTCTCAAAGTTTTTCTCCTAATGTAAACATGGAGTACTAGACACCTTTCTTAGCTAGCCATTAAAGTGGCAAGAACAGAACTAAAATGTGCCAGTCTATATATACAAAAAAGCTACATGATAGGATCAATAATAGACAAGAGACATTCAAAACCTTAAAAATAAAAGGGAGATAACTGAGAGGTATGTGTACAAAAATAGTGAATGATAAGACAGTGAGATGGCCAGTAGGAGAGCAAATAAGGCCGAGGTGATTTATTTACAAGATGCTGGAGGGGCCTGGCAGGATGGCTCAGTGGTCAAAAGCACCTGTAGGCGGCTTCAGGGACTGCTGTTCGATCCCCGGCACCACATGCTGCGCCAGCCCTTCCCTCAGGGCAGGCTGAGCCGTCCATAAAAATATTTATTTATTTATTTTTGTGGCCAGCTCAACCTGCCCTGAGGGCAGGGCCGGCATAGCATGTGGTGCCAGGGATTGAACCACGGTCCCTGAAGCCGCCTAAGCTTTCCTAAGCAGGCATTTTAGACCACTGAGCCATTCTGCCGGGCTCTAAAAATAAACAAACAAACAAACAAAAGTTCTGAAACAAGAAATAAAATAAAGAATTAAAAAAAAAGATGCTGGAGGACGGGAGGATTGGAGACAACAGATTTCCCTGACAGCAGATGGGAAAGCCAGAACTGAATACTGAGTGTGGTGTTTTGCCAACTGCTGGTCAGTTTGTTATACTCAACTGTACTGAACTAGAGAGGCACTGAAGATTGTTGCCAGCAGTGTAAGGGACAGAACTGGAGAAGTGCTGGTGGAAGATGTTGGGAGAAGCTGTTGGGAACTGCTGGTTCTGTTGGGTTGTTTTACCGGAGGACCTTGTCATGCTGGCTTTCCTGATGAGAACAGCTTTCCTATTCTCATGAGAATAGCTTGGACTTTATAGCAATGAGGATGGCTTGGTTCACTTTGAGCATTACATCGTGGTTATGGAGGGGAAGTTAGTACACTGTTCAGTCTCTTGGAGAAGCTTGTCACATGAGCTCTCGTGATGAGAACTCTGCTTTCCTTATATTTTGAGCTCAGGGCCTTGCTGTTGCTAAGGATGGGTATGGTACTTTTATAGGAAGCTATGGTTTTTTTACTTTGAGCATTGCTTCCTGGATCCAGTTCAGATCCCTTAGCCTGCTAGCACAGATCCTTCAACCCACTGGCACAGACTTTCTAGTTCACAACAGTGACCTTTGGTCCTTCCCAGCACAGATCTGTGGAGCAGAGCTGCATGGGATATTGTCATGTGCTCTATGCCTCCATGTGGACATGTGGGAGGCATAGTTATGAGCTCTAGGTTTTCAGCTGGACTCATGTAGGATGTTATGGTACAGGCCTGCAACTGGATTCTTTGGTCTTTCAGTGTGTGGATAGATTTGCTGCACATTTTGTACATGATTCTTTGGGTAAAGACACATATCTATAAGATATGTGTCTTGAATTGCACTGTTCCCCTTGCAAAAAACCTGAACTGTGACACTGAGGATGGATTTAAAAACATACAGATGGCTGTGGGCTAATCTTAGTCTATCACAAGCATGAGGATTTATGAGTATAGTAGCTCATGGAAATAGTCTCACAAAAGGTAAATTTTCACTTACCGCAGGAAAGGAAAGCAAAACAAAACAAAAAACACAATACTTGCTAATCTGACTGCAGCTAATTTTTTTGGACTACATACAATGAAACAAAGATCATTATGTGACCAGGCCAAGAAGCTCTGCTGGAGCTATCTGTAGGAGATGGATCAATGATTTAAAACCACTAAGTGACAATTACTTTAAATTCTAGAATTCTACAAAAGCTAAAGTGTCATAGCAGTGTTAAGAGAAAATAAAAGATTTTCAGGCATATAAAACTCCAAATAATTTACCTTCTATGTACCAGTTTTTAGGAAGTTACAGCAAGACGGGCTCTACAAACTCAACAGAGTAAATAAAAGAGGATTTCCATGAAGAGAATAAGAGAAGGGAACTCATAGCAACAAAGAAGGGTTCCAAAACAACAGTTGAACAGACTTAAAAAAAAAAAAAAAAGCTCTAGTGTCATGGAACAGGAAAAGACATCACCAGAAGGGAACATGAGAAATAAATGAAAGCCTGATATGTTTGGCTATTTGGGGGGATTTTTCTAGTTTTGTTTGAGAGTATAATGAGTTGATGAGAAACACTAAAAAAACCAAGCAAGCAAAAGAATGAGGCAGGTATTTCTGGGGAGGAAAATACAGAAAAAAACAGAGAATGGCTCAGTTATGAGTAAAATTTCTGTAATTGCGGTGGGAATCATTAAATATTGATTTAATCAAATTTTTAATATATGAGTGTAAGGTCCTACGTATGGTGTGGGAAATACATGTAAGGTGGGTGGTACAAAAAAAAGTAAACAATGTAAAATATTAGAAAGTCAGCAAATAATGTCTAAATTTGAAAATTAGGAAAATGCATGATTTTAATATTACTTTGAAAGAACAGTATACCTAAATGTTGTTGTCGTAGTGGACAAAATATTAAAGATTTTGCTTCTGGGAATTACAATTTAGCAGTAGGGAAAGGTAAACTGCAAAGGCTGCTTTTCTCTTAAAGTGTATAGTTTTATGGGACTTTAAACGTATTTATATATATTATTGATATAAAATTAAGTTTGAGTTGGGGAAAAGTAGAAAAACAATTATAATTACCTAAAGCGCATTGATAATGTTGAAATAAGAATGATAGCTCCTCCAGATCAAAGCCACATTTATCTGCCAATCACAAAAAATAGGAAATATAATTATATTTTAGAAACTGAAATCTTAGAATAAAGAATATTTATGAATTTAAATTGTGTTGAATTAACAAATACTGCAAATTTATTTTTCAGGAGTCGGGACTATCTCTGTGGTTAGGAAATAAATTATCTCCACTAGGTTCATTACCAATATGGCTAGTAATTCTGATATCTTCTTTGCTTGTCACGTCTTTGACAGAGGTAGCCAGCAATCCAGCTACCGTTACCATCCTTCTCCCAATATTATCTCCACTGGTGAGTAGCTCATTTAGAACTTTCATGTTCTCTTCATGCAAATGATAGTGTTCACTGGACTCTAGGGTGCTAGTTCTCATACTGTGGTATGATATTTTTTATGGCTTAACTGGAGCTCCTATAAGAAATGTAGAGCAGTCTTTACCAGTTCCAAACTTTCTAGGTAAGCTTGACTAAAAATAACTATTTTCCATGTTCTTCAGTGAACCATTTACCTTCTCTCTTACTGTGTTTTGTTTCTCATTGGCAAATGTGTCATGCTAGATTCATCCCAGCTCTCTAAGGCTGAGAAGTCAACCTTCCCTGACAAACTTGGTATTGAGATATTTAACACGCTTCTTGCTCTGTAACATGGTTCTGAATTTGTGAGCAGCATGTCATGGAAGTGTATTCAGAGGCCTGAAAGCTAGGCTTATCCTTGAAATTTGAGTATTGAAGCCCAACTGTGCATGGAAAAAAATTTTTAAAAATAATAAGAAAATAGCTTGTGCCGGGTGTGGTGGCTCACACCTGTAATCCCAGCACTCGGGAGGCTGAGGCAGGAAGATTGATGCGAGTTCGAGACCAGCCTGGGCTACAAAAGTGAGCAGCTCAAGGCCAGCCTGAATTGCATAGTGAGACCCTGTCTCAAAAAGACAAAAAAAAAAAAAAAAAAAAAAAAAAAAAAAAAAAAAAAAAAAAAAAAAAAAAAAAAAAGAAAAAAAAAAGAAAATAGCTTGCTAGGACAGAAAGAGCAAGACTATTTTCTCTTCACTTAGTTATCAATTGCAAAAGAAAACTTTAGGAACAGTGTTTATCTCATAAGAATGGAATAATTTGGTAAAAGCAAAGGACTTTCTATTAACAAATCTTGTCTCATAAGTTTTGAAAGAAGAAGAAGAAGGAATATATTTCTGCAGTTCTGCTTCTAGCTCATAGAGTAGCTACTGAAACTCTTGAGATACTCCAAATTAGAAATTATGACAAAATGTTTTTTCTCTTTTATTTTTCAAGATGAAGTAGTCAGAAAGTGATGTGATTAATTTTGAATACTAATACGTATTCCCTAATGGTTCTCAAGCAAGTCTTAAATTGCATTTGTCATAGAAGCAATAAGGTTTGGTGGTATAACTAGAAGCTGTAAGCCGAAGGAACCTAGGACCTTACCTAAGCCCCTTTTTGTGCCAACTGTGTGCTCAGATGAGTTCCTTTAGCCTCTCTGAGCTATATATACTTAGTTCTACATCTGGCATGAAAAAAGATAAATGATTGCTGTTCATAGTTTCTGGAAAAAAATGATACATCATTTTGTAGATGAATTTGATTAATGGTTAAATAGCCACAAAAAAAAACATGTAATCTGAGTATAGTGGTGCACACTTGTAATCCCAGATCTCTGGAGATTGAAACTGGAAGATCACCATGAGTTCCAGGCTATCTTGGGCTACACAGTTTAAAACTAGCCTGAACTACATGGTGAGACCCTGTCTCAAAACAACAACAAAAAATGGAAACAAGAATAAGAGGAAGCTGGGCGTGGTGGCGCACGCCTGTAATCCCAGCACTCGGGAGGCTGAGGCAGGAGGATTGGTGCAAGTTCGAGATCAGCCTGGGCTACAAAAGTGAGCTCAGGACCAGCCTCAACTGCATAGCGAGACCCTGTCTCAAAAAAGACAAAAAAAAAAAAAAAAAAAAAAAAAAAAAAAAAAAAAAAAAAAAAAAAAAAAAAAAAAAAAAAAAAAAAAAAAAAAAAAAAAAAAAAAAAAAAAAAAAAAAAAAAAAAAAAAAAAAAAAAAAAAGAATAAGAGGAAAATACTTTGTAAAACAAGTTATCATTTCATTAGTGTGTATGTAATTAGCTTTCAACCTACTTCTGGAAGGTTTTTTTCTAGTTGCTTATATCATTGTCTGGTGATTAACTTTTAAGATTTTGCTTCAACTTCTTTTCCTTTTTCCAATAGTCTGAAGCCATTCAAGTGAACCCTCTTTATATTTTGCTGCCTTCTACTCTGTGTACCTCATTTGCATTCCTTCTACCTGTAGCAAATCCACCCAATGCGATTGTTTTTTCATATGGTCATCTGAAAGTCATTGACATGGTGAGTTAGCCAAAAGAATCTTATCAGTGGTGACATACACTGTGTGTGTGTATGTGTGTGTGTGTTGTCTTGAATATGTTCAACTTTCACACATTAATGTGTCTCTGAAAAAGTATGGCCTCAGTTTTGTTTCTGAAGGTATGTGCATGACTGGTTTGTTTTTAAGGATGATACTCAGAAATCAACATAATATTAGTCAAAATATTGAGATGTCAAATGCATTAGTAATGGCTTGGAAAAAGAAGAGTATAAAATTGTTCAACACAACAGGTTAAAGTTCTCATGTCAAGATCAGGATCCAAACTGATCTATGCAAAAGGAGGAAATACTGATAATGAAATCCAGCAATCAAACAACACTATGATTTGCTATCACAAATATATTATGCAGCAACATTTGCTTTGAATAAGACAGTAGGCTCAATGCCTGACTAATGAAAAGGCATCTTTCTTGTCCTGATGCTAACATGGCACCTAAAAACACACCAAGAATAATGGAAACATGTATATTTTACCCAGATTCAAATCAGTAGTAGTTAAAAACTAATTAGAGAATATACTACTGTTAACCCAGTCTTTATTACCCACTTGTAAACTAATTCAAACAGGATTATATCCAATATAAATTTAGTGAACTTGCTGTGAAAATGTATATCTACAGCAAGTCCCAGATTCCTTTTTTCTACCCCAATTGCTATTCTTCAATCCTAACAATGTAAAAATTCTGGAAATATTCTTGCTAATAAGTCACCTAATGTAATTTCATTAAATAAAATGTGCTAGTGCATATTTTGTTAAATAAAATGTACATATGAAAAGCCTATATGTATGTATGTCTATTAAAATGGCTTAAATAGGATTTTAGAATAAATAAATGGCCCATATGGACAGAAAAGAGGATCTCTGTAACTATCATTATTAGGAATATACCCCTTTATGTTGCAGCTCTGGGATTTCATGCAGATAATTCATGATCAGCTGAACACTGTCAATACAGGGTCAACTAATGGTTGAGGTTTCATGGGCCATAGTCTCTGTCACAAATATGTGCTCCACTTTGCTATTGTACCATGGATACAAGCAAAGACAATACTCAAACATGCATATATGACTGTGGTTTACCAACACTATACTAGCAAAAGAGAGAAAAACAACAGAAGGTTGACAGTCTCTATTTTAATGGACAGAAAGCAATTTAGATAATGTTTAATGGATACCAGCTCGAAAAATGGAAACACTAAGAAGAAAACTGAGGGCTAGGGAAATAGCTGGGTGGTCTAAGCACCTGTGTGGCCAAGCACAAGGACCTGGCTTTGATCCCTGGCACCACATGCTGTACTGGCCCTGCCCCCTGGAGTGATGAGCTGGCCACCAAAACCAAGCATGGCGACATGCACCTGCAATTCCAGCACCGGGGAGGCTGAGACAGAAGGAACACTAAGAGTAGGAGCTGTGAGTGTGAACCTATACTAAATACATAAAATATTTTTTAATTAAAGATGAATAAAAGCAGCATTATGTAATTTCAATAAGAGAAGGTTTCAGGGTAAATTGATAATAGAATTAAGTGAATATGAAGAATACAGCCAGAATATGGTGTCTTGAAACTTACAAATTGAAATATAAAAGAATAAAACTGAAATTCTCACTTAATATGCAAGAACAGATATTTATGAGGGTTTTCTCTAATCAGAATGACTTAAGTATATTTCTTAGGATAACTGTTCCAAGTGTGTCTACTGGAATGATTTTTAATGAGGGCACATTTTCTTGTTATATAAGTTATGGGAGACAAACCCATTGTTCCATGAAATAACAATTTATGCTAGTTGTTTAGGATGTAGGTAAATATGACACGACCCTGCTGCAACAGTGTCCTCATTTTCCCATGGGTTTTCCACTGGGGAGACTGACACTCATGCTCTTTCCTATTCAAGGTTAAAGCTGGACTTGGCGTTAACATTATCGGTGTTGCTGTGGTGATGCTCGGCATGTTTACCTGGATTTCACCCATGTTTGATCTACAAACTTATCCATCTTGGGCTCCTATAATTAGTAATATGACCACACCATGAAAAGCACAGAATTTTTTACTATCTTTTGGTGACTTTGGAGGAGCCATTAAGAATTCACTGGAACATATGACTGTGGGTAAGTAAAGAAAATTAAGCAGTCATAGCATAGCTGCTGCAATTCCAGTGTACATGCAAAACCAGCTGTCTTGACTTGGATGCCATATTCGCAGTGGGCCATGACTGAAGAGTACCTGTCTGCCTTCACTGATGACCTAGGATTGAGACTTTGCTCATGGATTGCCTGTATCTTGCTCCCTCATAAGAATAACTTACAATTTGACTTTCACAGAGGTCAAGCCATTTTGTTTACCTTAGAATCAGAGTTCAGTGTAACATCTCAAGCTTGTAAACTAATTCAAAAGGACTATGTCCAAAGTAAATCTGATGAACTTGTTATGAAAATGTAGATTTATGGCAAGTCCCAGATTCCTTTTTCCACTCCAATTGCTGTTCCTGAAACCCCACGAAAAATTTAAGCAATTAAAATTAAAACTTAATTTATTGGAAAACTTTTATTTTGTTCATAAACTTTTTATGAAATTAAAAACAGAAAAAAGTATACAGTTAATTAGCTATTGAGATACATCATTTCTATAGTGTTGCTCAAGACTTGCTAAAAAAGCAAAGCTACAGTCATCTGGTGGTGCACAAAAATCATAAAATTAAATGGATCAATCTCAAAACACCTAGGATAAAATTGAAATTGAATTAGTTCATCATTCTAAATTTATAAGTGAATCACAAAATACTCATTGGTAATGAGGAATTTCTACTGATTTGATGGGTAGATTAATGATCCACTTTCCTGGCATCTGCATTGAGAAATGTGTTTTAGATAGCTATGAATAAGGCTTAATGAAGTTTGTAATATCTGTACAGTATAGGTAGAAAAAGTCAAACATGAAGCTATCACCAACTTTAAGTGTTTATCTTATTTTAGTGATGTAGAATTTTCAAAAAGGAGACATAAGAATATAAATTATCAACAAGTACATAGAAATGAAAAGGTCTTATGAGTCCTCATATCAAAACTCCAATAAAATTAGTGAGAAAATGAATAATAAATTAAAATTGAGATATTTATGTCACTTATGAGCAAACTATATAAAAAAGAAAATGAACCTGAACATTAAAACAAAAATAAGATGTGAAAAACTAATGTCTGTTTGTATTCTAAGAGGAGAATAGAGTGAATAAAATGACAATTAAGAACAAAATATGGCCTACCTGGCAAGTGCAAGGATCTAGATGGAGATGTTACATCACAGAATTCTTATGCTGAAAAGATGATAGAAGACAAGGTCAAAAGCCCCACCTTATTTGTTATTGTATTTGTATAATTTGTTATTTTTAGTATTTGTCTGTTCCTTTCTATATGTTACAAATCTGATGTTATATGCAATAACATTATGTATGAGATTGTTGTTAAAGTCAATTGATTAAATGGATATTTGATTAACATATTATTTTAAATGTTTCTTTTAAATTTTATGTGAAGAATTGACATTTGTTAATTAATCAATATGAAATTAATCATTTTTGAGGAGAAATTTGTACATTTAAAGGTTAAAATATACTACTTGTGCTTTGGACAACTAAGTTCATCCTGTTCTATTGTTCTTTTTCCTATTATATATTATATACATTTATTTATGATCCATAGTATTGATTATTTATTTCCACTTCCAGTCATTCAATGTATCACTGCTGAATTGGATTATATAATGGGTATATTTTCATTGTAAAAAAAATAAAATGACTTTTCAAATTATAATCAGCAAGTTTTGGTCTCCAGAAAATAATGTAAATATTTTAGCTCCCATACTTTCAATGAATTATTTCCAACTGCTGCCAACAGAATGAAAAAAAAAAACAGTAACTCTCAGTCAAAATTTGTTTCATTGAACTGTAGAGTTCTCTAGCTATCTCTTGATGTTTGACACATATAGCAAAAATGACCTCTTAGAGATGGCCATATAGCTCAGCAGATTAAAGTGCCTGCAAGCAGGAGCAGGGGCCAGGGCTTTGATCCCTGAGCCTGCCATGCTGGCCCGTCCCCAGGGCACACTGAGAGAGAAATTGAGACTTGTCATGATGGCACGCACCTGTCTGTAATCCCAGCTCTTGGGAGGCTATAAACAGGCAGAGCACTACAAGTTCAATCTAGTAATGAGACCTTGAACATTTTGTAGACCTTTCCCTAAAAAATGCAAAAAGAAAAAAAAAAAAGACTTCTTTATTTCACATTTGTCCCATCTATATCCCAGTTTAGTAGTCTTTTAGTTTGAGGGTTGCAGAGTGTCTTTGAAAGTTTCTAAAAAGTAATATTAAACAGGTCATCAGATGGATCTTTGCCTTTACACTCCACGGTAGATAGTGTTTTTGTTATTATCTTGAACATTGCTTACAGGTTAGCTAGAAATCTTTGTCACTTTAAATTGCAATATATTCCTTAGGACTACATCTATCTTGTCTGGATAATAGTACCAATCTCACTAGCTGCCTACTTACTGTCTCCTCATACAAGCACTTGCAGAGTTCCACTGACACCATGTCCCTCTCACTCTTGTAGGTGTTGCTGTGCGTGCGAGTGCCTTCACAACCCAGACATCCTTTCTTTCAAGTGTGTGTTCTCATTTTACCTAGTATTGAAGCATTTGTTCTATTTTTTTTCCAGCCTGGGAGACAGGGGAGTACATTTTAGCCAGTGTTAAGAATTAACATTATCAGAGACAAATAGCGAAACAATATCATTACACATTGAGTGCATCTTGACATGCATATTTTATAATACTTTGCCACAACTAAGTATTTGATAAACTCTTTGCGATGGTGCCTTTTTAAAAAATTGCATGAATTTCTTCAAGATATCTATTATCTTTACTTGAGTATATAGATTTTACAAAATTATATGTATCTTTTTTCTTATTGATAATAGCAGGTTGGTTATACTACTTCTGAATGAGTGAAGCCAAACTCAATTATATTATTGTGATATAATTTTAAAAAGAAATAGTTAAACTTATTACTGCTTTCATACTATTGGCCATACTATTAACAAATGAAGCTCTTTAGTTCAGTAATTATTTTCTAGAAAAGTTCTGAAAATGCAAATATCAGAGCCATATGTCTCCCTCCATTGCAAGAGCAGATCAGGCTAGTCAAGAACAAATAATAAACATGGCACATAACTGAGGTAGGAATTTGAAAGGTGCTTCCAAATAGGAGAGCCGGCATTTGTTTAAAAGGGCTTTTTTTTTTTTACATTTTACAAGGCTTTTTATTGTAGAAAAGCAGTTCATGAGTAATTCAAGGTAGTTTACAAATGTTTGTATCTTGCTTTTTACCAATGTAAAAGTACAAATTTCCTGTCAGACCAGCTCCTGGATGACATATATAGTAGACAAGGGGATCTTACAGTAAAATCCAGTCCTGACACACCCCTCCATCTCTTCAGTAATAAAGGTCTTTGCCATCTTTTTTTTTTTTTTTTTTTTTTTTTTTTTTTTTTTTTTTTTTTTTTTTTTTTTTTTGTAGTTCTAGGGATCAAACTCAGAACCTTCTGTTTGCCAGGCAAGCACTTGTTCCCCTGAGCTGTCTGCTAGGGCTTTTTTCACTGATAGTATAGTGGTATAAATACTAGAGAGGAAAACTATTCTTGAGGTTAAATAGTAGTAGTAGTCGTAATCATAGTCGTAGTCATAGTTGTAGCTGTAGCAGTAGTAGTGTGACAGACACCACTGTAATAGCACAAAAGTAACGGAAGTCCTTAAAAGAGAATGTCAAAGTTTGAGCAACAATCTTGACATTTATTTATGGATTGATTGATTGATTGTATTTTAGGAAAAGGTCTACAGGGTGTTTAAAGTCTTACTACTAGATCAGATTTGTAGTGATCTGCCTGTTTACAGCCTCTCAAGAGCTATACCAAGTCTCAATTGCCATCTCAGTGTGCCCAGGGGCAGGGCCCACACGATAGGTCCAGGGATTGAACCCCTGGCCCTGCTCCTGCTTGCAGGCAGTTTAATCTGCTGAGCTATTTGACTGGCCTTAATCTTGACATTTAAATGAGAGCTAGAGTTGGTATCTTCCAATTCCCACAGATGTTAAACTTCTATTTAAAAAAAAAAAAAAAAAAACATAAGAAACAAAGAATAGGAGTCAAAGCTGGTAACAAACTATGTTAGGAAGACAAAGGAAAACTGGAGGTAGGAGCTGAAAAGACTATATTCTAAATGAAAATGGGAGCTAAGAAAAAAATCCCTTGGGTGGGGGAAATCATCAGAGAAAACTGCTGTGCTATGGTCAATGCACCGGGTGAAAAGAGATTAAGGTCTCCACTGCACTGATAAGTACACAGGTTTT